>SJYX01006750.1:68061-96521 GCA_006410675.1 Oreotragus oreotragus | reverse complement strand
AGCATTACTTTACTAGCATGTGAGATGAGTGCAATTGTGTGGTAGTTTGAGCATTCTTTGGCATTGCCTTTCTTTGGGATTGGAATGAAAACTGACCTTTTCCAGTCCTGTGGCCACTGCTGAGTTTTCCAAATTTGCTGGCATATTGAGTACAGCACTTTCACAGCATCATTTTCAGGATTTGAAATAGCTCTACTGGAATTCCATCACCTCCACTATCTTTGTTCATAGTGATGCTTTCTAAGGCCCACTCTACTTCACATTCCAGGATGTCTGGCTCTAGGTGAGTGTGAGTGATCACACCATTGTGATTATCTGGGGTGTGAAGATCTTTTTTGTATAGTTCTTCTGTGTATTCTTGCAACCTCTTCTTAATATCTTCTGCTTCTGTTAGATCCATACCATTTCTGTCCTTTATTGAGCCTATCTTTGCATGAAATGTTCCCTTGGTATCTCTAATTTTCTTGAAGAGATCTCTAGTCTTTCCCATTCTGTTGTTTTCCTCTATTTCTTTGCATTGATCACTGAGGAAGGCTTTCTTATCTCTCCTTGGTATTCTTTGGAACTCTGCATTCAAATGGGTATATGTTTCCTTTTCTCCTTTGCTTATCGCTTCTCTCCTTTTCACAGCTATTTGTAAGGCCGCCTCAGACAGCCATTTTGCTTTTTTTTGCATTTCTTTTTCTTGGGGATGGTCTTGATTCCTGTCTCCTGTACAATGTCATGAACCTCCATCCATAGTTCATTAGGCACTCTGTGTGTCAGATCTAGTCCCTTAAATCTATTTCTCACTTCCACTGTATAGTCATAAAGGATTTGATTTAGGTCTCCACATTATATCTATACATAAACATTTGAAAGAGAGACAAGTCGATTTTCAAATTCAAAATGCCTTCTTCATATGGAACTCTTAAATGAATAGTTGCCTTGCCTTGACATATTTAGCTATGAAGACTGCTGGAAAGAGTCTAAATCAGATTATTTTGAGTACTTTATTGTTGACTTACTGTAATATCAGGTCATGATATTTGAATAGTGAGTGGAAAACATCATCATGTTGATTTCCATATATGTAAATGACTAATGGAAGTGTGTATTGAAAATTCCTCATATAATGGCTACACATTTGATAAGAAAAGCCAGTACATTGTTTTAAAAAGACAATGAGGTTGTTTTCTTCTATTAAATGCTGCTTCTTATAAATTCTGCATTTACATCTCAAAGGAGTTTTCAATGCTAAACATAGAATAAAATCATGAGGAAAGTATGTATACCAAAGCGATTAATAGAACAGATTTTATAGTCAGAAAGACCTGGATTGAAGTACCCTCTCACTGAAAATTACTTGCAGCATGACCTTGGGAACATCATTTATCTTTTTTCAAGCTTCAGTCACCTTATCTGTAACAGGGGGCTTATAATAGTGTATGTCAGATAGAATTGTTGGCAAATTGAAATGATGATACATTTAAAAGGGCTGAATACAGAGCTTGGCAATCAATGAACACTTCAGAGCTATTAGCTATTTTTTCTCTTTTAAACTTAGTCTTGTTTAGTTCAGTTATGGCTGCATGATCATTTTATTTTATTTTGGCGATTTATTTCTTATATGGTATTATACATGTTTCAATGCCATTCTCCCAAATCATCCCACCCTCTCCCTCTCCCACAGAGTCCAAAAGACTGTTCTATACATCTGTGTCTCTTTTGCTCTCTTGCATACAGCGTTATCATTACCATCTTTCTAAATTCCATATATATGTGTTAGTATACCGTATTGGTGTTTTTCTTTCTGGATTACTTCACTCTGTATAATCGGCTCCAGTTTCATACACCTCATCAGAAATGATTCAAATGTATTCTTTTTAATGGTTGAGTAATACTCCATTGTGTATATGTTCCACAGCTTTCTTATCCATTCATCTGCTGATGGACATCTCAGTTGCATGATCATTTTAATACAAGCTTTACGTTTCTGACTTATTACTTCACTCTGTATAATCGGCTCCAGTTTCATACACCTCATCAGAAATGATTCAAATGTATTCTTTTTAATGGTTGAGTAATACTCCATTGTGTATATATTCCACAGCTTTCTTATCCATTCATCTGCTGATGGACATCTCAGTTGCATGATCATTTTAATACAAGCTTTACGTTTCTGACTGGTACAGCCAAATCCACCTGCTAGAGAGAGAGATATACAGAGTAGTGAAGAAGCTTGGCCCAGCTGTACTGGAGAGAATCAGGGAGAATCCCAGTGGGAAAGTGATGGGAAAGGTTAAAGTGGGGGAATCTCATGGGAAAAAGAAAGGATTGAGGTGGGTATCAGGAGGACAAATTGGCCTGGGAATATTTATGGAAAGTGGAGGATCAGAGTTTTATTTCTGCTTTCTCATTTCAAATTCGCAGCATTCAAACATTTTATTCCTGAATGGAAAAATAAAGTTACTTCTTGGAATTGTGTAAGAAATATTGGTTTCATAAATTACATACTCACAAAATTTTCTTTGACATAAAGTAAATAGAATATTAGTCAAATTTCTTCACCAGAGCTCAAATTATTATATGGTGTCTGGAACAAATGAAATGTTTCATTTTTATTCTATTTTTTTCAAGCAAAAATGAGTCTGAGAAACTGCTAAACACTTAGCTATCTTATGTTGCATTGCAATACTTACATCTCTAATATATTTTGTCCATGTCATTTCATTAAATATTAACTCAAAATATCAGCTGATGAGACTATTAGTAACAATTTTTTTGTGTGTGTAGAAAATGGTACTTGTTACAGTGAAAAAGAGGCTTTCATTTTAGCAAATTAAGAAGTCATGGGTTTAAATTTGTTATCAAATATTGATTTTATAGTTTTGATTTTCCTTTAAAGACCATAAAATTTTTTTTTCTTTCAAAGCATAGTTTTACCAAGATAAAATATTAAAGGAGCTGAAATAAATTATTGAAAATAAAGCAAAATATGATAGTCTTTATCAATTTTTAAAAAATTAACTATGCATAATAAAAATTAAGCATACTTCTTAATGAATGAAAAATAAAGACTGAGAAATTTCAGACCCAGAGGAGTTTTAAGTTTTCTTATACTTGTAATAATGAGCCTCCGAGTAGGAAAGAAGATTTTTAAAAACATAGTCCAAATGGTCATTTTCAGCTTTTCATTTTTATTCTTCTCTGCTTCCTCTTCCCCAGATTCATAGCCTCCATCTGTTGGGCCCAAAAGTAGGTTGTTTACTCTGACCATATGAACAGATAATCCCTTTCTCCCAGGAATATGTCTTTAAAAAGATATTAAATCTTTGCACGGTTGAACTATTTTTATGACTTCATTTCCAATATTTGGAATGTTTAGGTTCCAAGGGTTATATCCACACTGTCAACAAATAATGACATCATTTTAAAAAATCAGTTTAATTAACTTTGATCACATATGGTACAGAGTCATATGGCATAAGTTCATTAGAATATATTCTGACATTCTTCCAAATCATTTAAATCCTAACCCCTTAAAATAGAATTAATTGCTGAAGAGGTAAATTAATGTATGGTAAATGTTTATCCAATGAAATTTCCCTCAGTAAAATCACTTCAATTTCCAGTTATGTTCTATTAAAACAGACTGTCAAACTGATTTTATCTGGTATTGAGAGGGCTGGTGTCTTCAATTGCATGGCATCTTTCTGCTTTAGTTTTTTTTTTTTTTTTTAACTTTTATTTTTACTATGTTATTTATTTTAAAATTGTATTTATGTATTTATTTTGTCAGTGCCATGTGGCCCGCAGGATCCTAGTTCCCCGACCAGGGATTGAACTCATGCTCCTTGCATTGAGAGCACAAAATCCCACCACTGGACTGCCAGGGAAGTCCTTGCCTCAGTGTTCTTAAAGTGATGATTTCTTAGAGTTTACAGAATGCTTCCATGTTGTACCTTTTAAAATACTAGCTTATTTTGGATTTACTTTGAGTGACTCTGCAAGCTTGAAATCAAATTGACTATTTTAGAATAACTCAGTAATTGGCTAGCAATTGGATTACTGCTGATCATTTCTACTCTGTTAAAAATATGGACAAATTAAATAAATGCTGTCCATTAATTTGGCTGTTTTATTGACTGATACCCATGTGTCTCACCTGGATTTCCTTCACTCACATTTTGGTCCCTGTAGCTCCTTCAAGACCCAACTCAAAGGCTACTGCTTCCCCTCTAGTCTCCAAATTTCTCTCCTGGACTTCTCCTCTACTGTCTTAAAGAACTTGATTGAGGCAGGTATTAGGCATTGAGCTGCCAACTGCTGTTTTTATATGCCCCTATGTCTTATCTAAATTATTACTCATCGAACGCCAAGTTAGTTTATTTTTTTAAATTTCTCTACATAGAAGCATAGGTGTCTATGCATTCAGTCACTTCAGTCTCTCTTTGCAAACCCATGAATCACCTCTTCGCATGAGGTGGCCAAAGTACTGGAGTTTCAGCTTTAGGATTAAGGCTCAGTAAATATTTGTGGAACAAATTTATTTGGGGCCCAGTATTTGGCTCTCACAATGACTAATCTTTGCAGTAGATTCCACTTTATGTGAAGTAATAATCACTATTAATTTTAAAGTGCTTAGAGTGCACCCAGAATTTAACTAGGCTCTTNACTGTTTCCACTGTTTCCCCATCTATTTCCCATGAAGTGATGGGACCGGATGCCATGATCTTCGTTTTCTGAATGTTGAGCTTTAAGCCAACTTTTTCGCTCTCCTCCTTCACTTTCATCAAGAGGCTTTTTAGCTCCTCCTCACTTTCTGCCATAAGGGTGGTGTCATCAGCATATCTGAGGTTATTGATATTTCTCCCGGCAATCTTGATTCCAGCTTGTGTTTCTCCCATTCCAGCGTTTCTCATGATGTACTCTGCATAGAAGTTAAATAAGCAGGGAGACAATATACAGCCTTGACGTACTCCTTTTCCTATTTGGAACCAGTCTGTTCCATGTCCAGTTCTAACTGTTGCTTCCTGGCCTGCATACAGATTTCTCAAGAGGCAGGTTAGGTGGTCTGGTATTCCCATCTCTTTCAGAATTTTCCACAGTTTATTGTGATCCACACAGTCAAAGGCTTTGGCAAAGTCAATAAAGCAGAAATAGATGTTTTTCTGGAACTCTCTTGCTTTTTCGATGATCCAGCGGATGTTGTCTTAACATTGGAGTTAAGACAGCTTAATAATCTTGCCTAAGACTTCAGCTGTGCCTGACTCTTTGCACCCCATGAACCATAGCTCACCAGGCTCCTCTGTCCATGGGATTCCCCCTGCAAGAATGCTGAAGTGGGTTGCCATTTCCTCCTGCAGGGGAACTACCCAACCCAGGGATTGGTCCTGTGTCTCCTGCATTACAAGTAGATTCTTCACTGCTGAGCCAACAGGGAAACCATATAACAAATAACCACTGCTGAAATTTCTCTAGTAGATGCATTTTCCAATGTCTGTTTCTGATTATTTTTTCTTATCTCAAGGTAATTGTATTAGATGCTTTTTATACTGTTGGAGTGGGGTTCAACTTTTGAAGAACACACTCTTTATTTTTTTAATCGATCCTCTGGGATTCCTTAAACAATTCTATTCATTTCAGACATTTATTGGTTGCATTTGTCCCTGAAACTTGG
Source organism: Oreotragus oreotragus (assembly GCA_006410675.1). NCBI lineage: Eukaryota > Metazoa > Chordata > Mammalia > Artiodactyla > Bovidae > Oreotragus > Oreotragus oreotragus. The sequence continues at coordinate 90,859 of SJYX01006750.1, read as the reverse complement.
AGGAAATAGGATAATACAATAATATCCACTTTTTTTTCCCTTTTCTTCAGTTTACTGCTTCCCGTTAAATATGTTCTTTTAAGAGATGAAATAATATATTAACTTCTAAAATCACCTCAAGTAAAGGCCTACAGAGATGTCCATGTACTTTGGAATCATCATTGCTTATTTAGCAGGAATATTGGTTTAATAATACATATTATTATATATAATATATATGTTTATATATATATATAAAGTAAATTATGTCCAAGTAAAAGATAAATTGCATTGATGACTTTGGAGTCAAGATAACAAAGAAGGACATTTCGTATATAGTTATTTATAATACAGTTTTATATGTCATTAGCACCGTCTTTGATCAATTCTGCCTTAACACTAACTTAGGGATTTTTCACCTCCATTTCCTCCTTTCATAGAATGCCAGGCATTGCTTAGATGAAGAGACAGACAGTTTACACTCGAACAAAAGACATTAACATTGCAGAGGTCCACTTATACAAGAATTTTTTTCACTCAGAAATAGCATAGCACTATATGATCCCTGGTGTATTGAATCTGTGGATAGGGAACTGCAGATAAGGAAAACCACATGTATGGAAGGCTGACTATAAATTATGCCTGGATTTGGGGCTGTTTGGGGGGTTGGTGCCCATAACATCCTTCCTCCTACCCCCATTGTTCAAGGGTCAACTGGATTTAGAATGGACAGATAATAGTTGTCAGAGCAGGTCTTCAGGTACTGAGAATAATCATGTGGGAAGATCTCTGTAGTCCATGGAATGAATACCATTCTCACACACATCTAAGCATTTGTACATGAAGCAACTGCACACAGACCCAGTCACACTAAGCAGGTGACCTCAGAGGGGATGCCATGCTGCTGCGGTGGGTGCCTGCAGCAGATGGACCTCATCTTCTCAGAGGACATCAGCTCTTTCCTAGAAGAGCCCTTCATAGGTTGACATCAGCCCAAACCCCAGCAGGCCAGGGAATGGGGCCTTTTCCTTTTCAAAAGGGAGAACTTCTAAGATCATAAATTCTAGGTGGTTGAGTGTTTCATTTGGTGACATCAGAAATGTGATCTACTGGAAATGAGAGATATGAAAGCAGTCAGAGCTCAGATTCTTTTCTCCTCTTGTCTCTTCTATATCCCCAGTTCTCACCTTGGCTGCTTGTGGGAATCAACTCTGGGTGCTTTAGTGAATATGGAAAATTGGGCTGCATCCCCAGAGACTCTGATGTATAGGCATACCTCCTTCTACTGTGCTTTACTCTATGGTGCTTCATAAATATTGTATTCTTTTATAAATTGAAGATTTGTGGCAACCCTGCATTGAGGAATTATATTGGTGCCATTTTTCTAACAGCATTTGCTCACTTCATGTCCCAATGTCCCATTTTGGTAATCCTAGCAATATTCCAAGCCTTTCCAAAATTATTACATTTGTTATGGTGACCTGTGATCAGTGATCATTGATGTTACCATTGTAATTGTTTTGGAGTGCTATGCACTGCATCCATATAAGACAGTGAACTTGATGAATGTTGTGTATGTTCTGACTGATACACTGACCACCCATTTCCACCCTTCTTTCCCTCTCCTTGGGCTCCCCTCATCCCTGAGACACAACAGTATTGAAATTAGGCCAGTTGATAACCCTACAATGGCCTCCAGTGTTCAAGTAAAAAGAAAAATCACACATCTTTCACCTTAAATAAAAAACTAGAAATGATTAAGCTTTGTGAGAAAGGCATGTAGAAAGCTGAGATAAGCCAAAAGCTAGGTTGGCCTCTTGCACCAGATAGCCAAGCTGTGAATGCAAAGAAAAGTTCCTAAAGGAAATTAAAAGTGTTACACCTATGTGACAAGAAAATGAAACAACTTAACTGACGGAGAAAGTCCAAGTGGTCTGGACTAGAGCAAACTAGCCACAACATTCCCTTAACCCGAAGCCTAATCCAGGGTAAGATCCGAAAATTCTTTTCAATTCTATGAAGACTGAGAGAGGGGAGGAAGCTGCAGAAGAGAAGTCTGAAACTATCAGAGATAGGTTCATGAGGTTGAAGGAAAGAAGCCGTCTCCATCACATCAAAGTGCAAGGTGAAGCAGCAAGTGCTTAGGTAAATGCTTCAACAAGTTATCCAAAGATCCAGCCAAGATAATTAATGAAGGTGATTATACTAAACAATAGATTTTCAGTGTAGACAAAATAGCCTTCTGTGGGAAGAAGATGCCATCTAAGGCTTCTATCATCAGCAGAAATCATGCCTGGATTCAGCACTTTAAAGGACAGTCTGGTGCATTAATATTTGTTGAAATGCAATATTCATTTACCATTCTGAGAAATCTTAGGGCTCTTAAGAATAACATTAACTCTACTCAGCCTGTCTTCTTTTAATGGAACAACAAAACCTGAATGGTAGCACATCTATTTACAACACAATTTACTGAATAATTTAAGCCCACTGTTGAGACCAGGAACAAAGACTTCTTTTCAAAATGTTATTGCTCGTTGACAGTACACCTTGTCACCCAAGAGCTCTGATGAAGATGTATAATGAGATTAATGCTGTTTTCATGCCTGCTAATACAATATCCATGCTCCATCCTATGGATCAATGAGTAATTTCAAATTTCAAGACTTATTATTTAAGAAATACATTTTGCTAAGCTACAGCTGCTATGGATGGTGATTTCCCTGATGGATCTGGATAAATTAAGTCTTCTGGAAAGAAAAAAATAACACTGTTCTTAGATGTCATTAAGAATTTTCGTGATTCATGGTAAAAGGTTAAAATATCAACATTAACAGAAGTTTGGAAGAAGGTGATTCTAACTTTCATGGATGACTTTAAGGAATCCAAGACTTCAGCAGAGGAAGGAACCACAGGTGTGGTAGAAATAGCAAGAGAAGTACTGAATTAGAATAGAACAGAGGTGGAACTTAAATGTATGACTGAATTGCTGTAATCTCATGATAAAACTAAACAGATAAGAAATTGCTTCTTATGGCTGAGCAAAGAAAGTGGTTTCTTGAGATGGAATCTAGTACCAGTGAAGGTGCTGCAAAGATCATTGAAATGACTATAAAGGATTTAAAATATTATATCAACTTAGCTGATAAAGTAGTGGCAGGGCTTGAGAGGGTTGATTCCAGTTTTGAAAGAAGTTCTACTGTGGCTAGAAAGTGTCAAACAACACTGCACGTTACAGAGAAACTGTTCATGAAAGAGGAGTCAACAGATGGGGCAAACATCATTGTTGTCTTACTTTAAGAAATTGCCACAGCCACCCAAACTTTCAGCAACCACTACTCTGATTAATCAGTAGCCATCAGCATAGAAACAAGGCCCTCTACCAGCAAAAAGGTTATGACTTACTGAAGGTTCAGATGATAGTTGGCATTTTTGAGCAATAAAGTATTTTTAAAGTAAGGTATGTAAAAAAAGTTAAGATATCACCAGTCTAGGTTCGATGCAGGACACAGGATGCTTGGGGCTGGTGCACCGGGATGACCCAGAGAGATGGTACTGGGAGGAAGGTGGGAGGGGGGTTCGGGATTGGGAACACGTGTACACCCGTGGTGGATTCATGTTGATGTATGGCAAAACCAATACAGTATTGTAAAGTAAAATAAAGTAAAAAAAAAAGGAATTATATGTTTTTAAAAAAGAGAGAAGCATTATTAAACAATAGAAAACAAAGTTAAGGTATGTACATTTTTCTGACATAACTTATTGCACATTTAATAGACTACTGTGTAGTGTAAATGTGACTTGTATACACACTGCATGCATGTTATGTTAAGTCACTTCAGTCATGTCTGACTCTTTGCAACCCCATGGACCATAGCCCACCAGGCTCCTCTCTCCATGGGATTCTTCAAGCAAAAATACTGGAGTGGATTGTCGTGCCCTTCTCCAGGGGATCTTCCCAACCCTGCGGGATCGAACCTACATCTCTTGAGTCTCCTGCATTAGCAGGTGGGTTCTTTACTACTAGCACTACCTGCGAAGCTATAAGTGCATTGGAAAGCCCCAAAATTCATGTGCAATAAAACAGACATTGCCTTATTGAAGTGGGCTGGAAATAAGCCCACCATATCTCTGTAACTGGAATAAATGTAGCCTATAGAATGGGATTTTTTAAGTTTCCCAGATAATTCTATTGTACAACCAACAATGAAAACCACTGCTTTGAAGTACCCATTTCTTGCTGATATAATGTATTTATTTTACTTTCTTCTTTTTCTGGCACTGCCATAGATAACATCCATGTTTCTCTAACAACTAACTTCACCTTATCCTCTACAGCTGGGAAAAGGAGACAAGCCTAGGTACTTTCATAAAATTAAGTCTAGTGACTGAGAATAATTACCAATATATCATTAAGCTTATTGTGCCTAGAGGTTTGCCAACAAAAAGAAAAAATTTCTAATTATCAGAAGGGCGTGATAAATCATTAAATGTGTAATTATAACATTATTAATAATGTGGCTTTCAGGAAGATTTTTAAATTGCAGATGGTAGGACACTGAATAAAACAGGGCATTTTTCCTGAGTACCTAATTGGAATTATTTTAATGATTACAANAATTATCAGAAGGGCGTGATAAATCATTAAATGTGTAATTATAACATTATTAATAATGTGGCTTTCAGGAAGATTTTTAAATTGCAGATGGTAGGACACTGAATAAAACAGGGCATTTTTCCTGAGTACCTAATTGGAATTATTTTAATGATTACAAAAAGTATACTGTGAATGTTTTTGCAGAGATCAAGGCATTGAGAGCATGAGAACAGTTGCCAACTACTGTGGTTTTTTTTTTAAGCAAACTTGTCTTCTTCATCTTCACTTAATTTCAAATATGTAATGCAGTAAGATTTTCCATAACATTCACAAATTCAATGATTTCCCATAGACATCCAAAGTTTATTTCTTAAAAATATTTATTTATTTGGCTGCATAGGGTCTTAGTTGTGGCACACAGGCCCCAGTGCCTACAGATTTCAGCAGTTGTGACATACAGGTTTAGCTGCTCTGCAGCATGTGGGATCTTAGTTCCCCAAGCAGGAACCGAACCTGAATCCTCTGCATTGCAAGGCGGATTCTTCACCACTGGTCCACCAGGGAAGTCCCAGAGTATTTAATTATGATTGATTATATGACAGTAAATGATAAGTAGTAAAGAATGTTATAATGCCAGAGATCATGATTTCCATAATAGATAAGTGCCACCAAAATTAGATTTAAGTATAATTTATATTAATAAACTTCCTTTTAATGTTTTAGAAAACTTTAATATTAAATGCAATTTTATGGTGAATCTTTATGTAAAGTAAATTATTACAAATATATCTTTTGTATATATTTGGATTTCCATATGTTAGTTTTTTTCCAAAGTAGCTACTAAAATATTGCTTTTCATGTCTTAAAAAAGATGTTTAATCACCTAACCTAAATTGATTGCCATATATTTCTACTCCAAATGTTAAGGTGGCAATATCTTGTGAGTACACATCTGATGCTTGCTTTATTGCAGATGGTTAGTGGGATAAAATGACGTCTCAGAAATTAGAATTTTGGTGTTTAGTGACCTTTTAGGACTTTTTTTTTTTTAGCAGAAAAGAATAAGTCATTTGGAAACTATCATAAACATTTTAGAGTATGGCAATGCTATTAAAAATAATATTTCATAGGCCAGCTGAACTTTTCTATGCAAAGTGCTACTATAAAAAAAGATATTGTCATGGTTATATCAGTGTAGAAAATACAATCTAGCTATTATCTGGAGTTTCTGCTGTATAAATTAAGACTGATATGAAATCTAGAGAAACACTTCATACCACCAACTGAGAGATAATAAATTTAGATAAAGCACAAACACAGTCTACAGTATCTTTACATTCAGAATGGGGCTTCTCTCATAGCTCAGTTGGTAAAAAATCCACTTGCAATGCAGGAGACCTTGGTTTGATCCCTGGGTGGGGAAGATCAGCTGGAGAAGGCTTCAGCTACCCACTCCAGTATTCTTGAGCTTCCCTTGTGGCTCAGCTAGTAAAGAATCTGCCTGCAATGTGGGAGACCTAGTTTTGATCCTGGGTTGGGAGGATCCCCTGGAGAAGGGAAAGGCTACCCACTCCAGTATTCTCGCCTGGAGAATTCCAGGGACTGTATAGTCCATGGGGTTGCAAAGAGTCAGACATGACTAAGGGACTTTCACTTTCATCTCAGAACAGGTGGGTCTCAGAGCTGAGTTCCACCGGTGCTGAATTTGGAAAGCTTCTGAGAAAAAAGTTAACATTTAGTTCTTTTGTTGGCTTACTGGAGTCCAGAGGTTGGAGAACTTGTGTGAATCAAGTTCTAAAAGTGGATGGGAATTCCCTGGTGATCCAGTGTTTAGGACTTCCCACTTCCACTGCAGTGAGATCTGGTTCGATCCTTGGTCTTGGAGCTAAGATCCCACATGCCAAGTGGCTCAGTTAAAAAAAAAAAAAAAGGAGACCAAGCCAAACCAAACTAAAACGAAAGTTCTAAGACATGAAATAGTAAATTCCATAAGCCAAATGAAGGAGAAGGATGAGGGAAAAAAAACACATCCACCATGAAAAAATATTTACCTCTTCAATTGTCTTTGAAAGAGCTTACCAGATAACAAGATTCAGCAAGTGTTTAGTTAAATATATAGGTACAAAATTGTGGGACTTAGTGAAGATCGTTCCTTGAAAAAGATTTATAACATAGGCTAAGTAGCCTTGAAAAAAACGAGTCTAAGGGACTCGCCTGGTGGTCTAGTGGTTAGGAATCCACCTTCCAAGGCAGGGCACATGGCTTTGATCCCTGATCGGGAAACTAAGATCCCACATGCTGTGGAGTAACCACGCTGGAGCACCACACATAGAGAATCCCTGTGGTTTGATGAAAGATCCCACATGATGCAGTGAAGATCCTGTGTGCTGCAACTAAGAGCTGACACAGCCAAATATTAATAAATAAATAAATAATTTAAAAGGAGTTTAATATACATTTCAAGCTTGTTTTTGATCCTGTGTGTTTCAGTTGGGCTTCCCTGGTGACCCAGTGGTAAAGAATCTTCCTGCCTTATGCAGGAGACACAGCCTAGATCGCTGGGTCAGAAAGATCCCCTAGGGAAGGAAACGGCAACCCACTGCAGTATCCTCGCCTGGGAAATCCCATGGACAGAGGAGCCTGGTGGGCCACAGTCCATGGGGTCGAAAAAGTGTTGAACACGATTTAGTAACTAGAACAACGACAAAGCACTTCTGTTAATGCCGAGCCCTGAGGGCAGAAGCCATGCTGTCTATGCCTCCTGGTCCCTGCAGGGCCATGCAGGGTGCTGAACTCAGAACAGATCTTGCTGAATATTTATTAAATGAATGAATGTAGAATCGTAAGATGGGAAAGACTTTTAGAGGTAATTTTGTCCAACCCTCTCTTTTAAAGACCAGGAAAATGAGACCCAGAGAGAAAAGTGACCAGCCAACAATGGTCACGTCGCTCTTAAGGTCAAAACTCTGGCTGGGGCCTGAGATTCCCAAACTCATGTTCCAGTGCCCTTTCTATTTGGCCTCCAGAAGGTAAAGAATTCTGCCAGTTAGTTTTTAAATTGCCCATGGAAAGTGGTCCAAATGGCAGGTGCAGCCACCGGACATAGTTAGTCGATTTGTTTAGTTGTATTTACTTTTCAACATGTTTACTTTCTGAACCGGAGAGGCCAGCTCCATTAGCTGAATGACTAATTCACTAAAATGGAGTCTAAATAAATGAAGTGGCATCTCAGTGGTGGGTGATGTGAAGAGGAAGGGAAAGGGAAAGGCAAGAACAGGAGAGGGAGGATACAGGAAGAAACGCCTAATAAAAATTATTTAAAAGCAAAACAGCTACTTTTTTCACCAAGATTTAAAAGCAGTGCCATTACACATGACTATTTATTTTATCTTATCAGAGCCTAAGACACTGACTCATTGGAAAAGACTCTGATGCTGGGAGGGACTGGGGGCGGGAGGAGAAGGGGACGACCGAGGANACACATGACTATTTATTTTATCTTATCAGAGCCTAAGACACTGACTCATTGGAAAAGACTCTGATGCTGGGAGGGACTGGGGGCGGGAGGAGAAGGGGACGACCGAGGATGAGATGGCTGGATGGCATCACCGACTCGGTGGACCTGAGTTTGAGTGAACTCCAGGAGTTGGTGATGGACAGGGAGGTCTGGCGTGCCACGGTTCACGGGGTTGCAAGGAGTCGGACACGACTGAGAGACTGAACTGAACTGAACTGAAGACATTACCTAAAATATAATTGCTGTTCAATAATTTTGTTGTTGTTTTTTAGTTGCTAAGTCACGCTAGATGCTTTGCAACCCCATGGACTATAGTCCTGCCAGGCTTCTCTGTCCATGAGATTTCCCAGGCAAGAATACTGGAGTGGATTGCCATTTCCTTCTCCAGGTGACTTTCCTGACCCAGGTATCGAACTTACGTCTCCTGCACTGGTAGGCAGATTCTTTACCACTGAACCATCTGGGAAGTCCATCCAACAATTGAACTTTATTTTTTAGAATATAAAGCACTTCTGAAATGAGCCTAGTTTTTTTCATATATACTTATCTCATAACATTTTGCTGAAATAACTGATTGAAAAGCAAAAAAAGTAAAAAAATCAATGTACTAACTAGGAGTTTGTAGTTAACTAAAACACAATGCACTTTTCCACTATTTTTTTTCCCACTGCATTGATTGGTATGTTAACTAATTTATTTAACTAATAAATTTAATTAATTTCTAAATAATTTTAAAATAATTTTTTTGAAAAATTTCAGAATGCAGAAAAAGAAAGTTAATAGCACATGAGTGACTTCTGTGTTGGAAATGGTATTTTAGAAATACTTCCCTATGTATATTTCCTTTCAGTAAACCAGTTTATCTTCCTGTATATCAGAAAACATTATCATCCATTCATCTGAAAAATATGTGTACTCATGTTGAATTTGTAAAAAAAAAAAATAAGAACAATGCCATTCTGTATTTTGAGGCCAAATAATTTTTATAATCCTTGTCAATAAATTTTATCACTTTCCCCAAAATACAGTACAATATAGGAATAAATAATAAAGAAATGTAATAGAAATCTAATTAGATATTTACATTTCTATAAGTGGTTTTGTCTCTTCACAATGATTGAAAGATATAAGAACAGCATTCTACCATGAGCAGTTGGTTATGTCATTCATTCCTTCAATCTTTTATCCATTCAGTAACATGTATAAGGCATCTGCTCTGTCCCAAATGTTAATATTAGATAATCCAGACACAACGATTACTCAAAAAAGTAGTAATCCTTGACATCCAGGAACTCACAGTCTTCCTGGAAAATTGTACATATAAGTAATTTCAATACAACATAAGATATGCTTTGATAGAGGTGTGTACACTCTGCTCCTATACCAAGGAAGACGTGACTCATTCTGTATATGGAGCAGGGTTGGGGGAACTCAGAAAAGACTACAAGGAAAGCATAATGTTTGGAGTGAATCTTGAAGTAGGAATTGATTGTTTGTGTTTGTTTCTTAGTCCTGTCTGACTCCTTGCAACCCCATGTACTGTAGCCCACCAGGCTCCTCTGTCCGTGAAATTTTCCAAGCAAGAATACTGGAGTGGGTACCATTCCCTTCTCCAGGGGATCTTCCCAATCCAAGGATCAAACCCACGTCTCCTGCATTGGAGGCAGACTTTTTACAGTCTGAGCTGCCAAGGAAGCCCATAGTATTCCTGTTAAAGCAATGATTTTATTTAATTTACAGTATTACATAAAAACTGCTATAGGCCATTACACTACAGTCTGACTACTGTTGTATCTGGCTGTATCGTTACTTAACTCTAGTTAATCAGGAACATGTCTGACACTTCTGAGCTCCAGAGTTGGTAGGTAAGGATGTGAGAACTCTGGAATTAGATGCCTCATTTCAAATATCCAGCATCCAGACTTTCCAGCACATCTTTCCTTCTGTGTCTTAGTTTTCCATTTACCAATGGTGATAATAATAGAAGCTACCTCTAGAGCTGACATTATACCCTGCATGGTCTCACCAGGGTTGAGATCTTCTGGTTGGCATCTGCTCATATCACTTTATGTCTAGGCCATCGAGGCTGTGAAGCATTTTGACGGTCTCTCTGTCTGACCCAGAGTTGTTGCAATGGCTAAATAAGAATGGCTATATGTTTATGTATGGCTGAGTCCCTTTGCTGTTCACTGGAAACTATCACAACTTCATCGAATGGCTATACCCCAATAAAACTTACTTTTTTCACTTGGAAAAAAGAGAAATGCATGTTGTACATGTCAAGAACTTATCTTAGTGCATCGTGTGTGCTAAGTCGCTTCAGTCATGTCTGACACTTTGTGACCCTGTGGACTGTAGCCTTCCAGGCTCCTGTGTCCATGGGATTCTCCAGGCAAGAATACTGGAGGGGAATGCCATGCCCTCCTCCAGGAAACTTCCTGACCCAGGGATCAAATCCGAGCCTTTTATGTCTCCTGCATTGGCAGGTGGGTTCTTTACCACTAGTGCCACCTGGGAGGTCCTGGTGCGTGGTAACACTCAGTAAACATTGACATTTTAATAATGAAGTATCTGAAGGGTTTTTGCATGTGATAGAAGATCTATAATGGTGGATTGAATGCTTTAGTTTTCAGAGCTATATTTACTGGTAATATAGCCTCTTTATTTTTCCTGACTTCTTTCCCTAGTTCTTCCTCAACCATTGCTGGAAGTTCAGGCACATTTTGTCTCCAGTTCCTACCTTCATCCTGATAAAGCAACAGTTTTTGCCATCTGCATCCTCAGGGTTCCCTTCTCAATTCACCAGACCAATATGGTTTGGAAGAGTACTGAAAAGACCAGTCTTATTTTTACCCCCCATACCCCTTTCCAAGAGAAATCACCCACTTTTCTCATCCACAGCTGATTGGACCAGAGAGGGATATCTGATCCAGGGAGAGTCAATCTTAAGCTGGCTGTCTAACCACCTATGGCCAATGCAGAAAGATAAGGTGGACTAATCAGCCTCTTTCATGGTGGGAAACATGAAGTGAATTTTCCACCTGGCAGTGCAGCTGAAGGTGAGTGCTAACTTAGCATGGCAGCCCTAGGGATATCTGCACTTCAAAATTGTGAGAAACCAAAAAACATGTGGAAGATAGTAGGAGAAAACCAATGTGTAGAAAGAGAAAGATGTCCTGAAAGTGATGCAGAGAAGAGAGGCAGATGAGAGAGTAGACAAAAGGAAGAGGAGAAACAAGGACCGAAGCTCTTCCCAAGGACTTCCTGGGACCCTGACGACATTTTGGTCCTGTTCTGATGACGATGACAAGCATTTTGTATGTTTTAGGCAGTATTTTAAGCATTTACATGAAATAACAGTGCTCACAAGAAATTCACAAGGAAGGTTTTCTTTTATACCACTTTTATAGAGTGCCTATTTGCAGTCTAATAGAAATCCCTCAGGTGCATTTATTCTCATTTATATGTTTTTTGAGAAAAAAAAAAACTAAAAACTCTAGGAGTCATCTTGAGTGCTCTTTCTAAAGCACTCAAGAGAGGAGACTCAACCACCACCTCCAGGGGTTGGTTTGCTACACAATGAAAACAAACTGATACACCTACTATGGAATAAGCACATTCATTATCAAGAATCTTTCTAACTACTATATGAGTTAAGCATATGTCATTTTATAAATAAGGAGTCACGGTTCAGCTAGTGAACCAGCCCAAGGTAGCCAGTGGGTAAGTGACAAAGCTGGGTTGAAATTGGTTCCAGGGCCTGGGCTCTTTTCACTGAACCAGTGTTGTCTCTCATCTCAGTTTGGTTTGATCCCCTTTTTCATCTCCACCGGCATTCCCAACCTCTCCCTACACATACATACACACACACACACACACACACACACACACACACACACACACAGCATTGTAGAGGACTTGACATTTGAGGTTCCAACCCAGCCCACCAGGAAACACCAGCTAACATGTTTGCCAAGGAGGTTCTGTCATAACAAATCTATAGGCTGTGTGATTGCTCTCAGGACAAGTTGCACATGTTATACTTCAGAGCACATGAGATTTAACTCCAATATATCCAAACCCACACATCAACAAACCACTTAAGGAATATTGACATTAATGCAGCTGTTTAAAATTAAGAACTGTACTGTTGTTGTTCAGTCACTAAGTTGTGTCTGACTCTTTGCAACTCCATGGCTTGCCTGTCCTTCACTATATCCTGGGGTTTGCTGAAACTTATGTCCACAAAGTCCATGATGTTATCCAACCATTTCATCTTCTGTTGCCCCCTTTTCCTTCTGCTCATAATTTTCCCCAGCATCAGGATCTTTTCCAATGAGTCGGCTCTTCGCATCAGGTGGCCAAAATAATGGAGTTTTAGCTTCTACATCAGTCCTTCCAATGAAAATTGTATGGTATTTCCTTATCAGGAATAATGTACATTTTGCAGTGTCTGAGCACGGGATGAAGGGTGACGTGTCCCTGGATGCTCCTGGTTGGACACGTGCTTGCATCTGCCAGACCTACAGTCCTTTTGGTGAGCATGATTTTTTGGTCTTACCGATTTAATGAAAGATTGATTTTCTTCCTTCCTGGCCAAAGATAAACCTCATGAAATGGTGATTTAATTCACAACACAAAGACATGAAAGCCCTCCTTAAAATTAAAAGGAGTCTTCGCGCAAAAAAGAGCACATTCATTCACAGTAATAGACCACTTTATTTTTTCTTAAAGGCAATAGAACTTTGCTAATTCTCACTAATGACAGAGGGTGCCCATTGTAGAAGAACCAATTTTACTGATTACTGAATCGTATAAAATATTCTGAGAAAGAAATGAAATCTTGGTCATTCAAGACCCTGCCGTGGATCCATGTGTCTTGCTGAGAAATAGGCAACCACTGCTGTTTTAATTGGGAGAGTAATCAGGTTTGCAGTTTAGTGAACTGAGATAATCACAAATACCATCCAAGTGAAAACGTACATTTCAATGATGATTAAAGAAGACACTTTCAGGTGATAAAAACCGGCAGATCCCATGGCACAAATCAACAACTCATTGACTTCAAGGTAAGTGTTTTTAGAGGTGTGTTTAGTTTTCAGGCCATTAGGGGAACTAGGTTTCCGGTTATACTTGAAAGAGTCTGTTCATCTGGCAAAATCCAACCCAGTAATTTATTATCTTAGTGTACACTTAGAATCCCCATATTAAAATACATATTAAAATGTCTCATTTGACATGAAAAGTTAAAAGCAGATGTGAAGTTAGAATACTGACCTGACTCACAAATGCATTTAATGGATGACTAAGATGTTGAAAAGTTGTGGTTAATCAAAATGTTTAAATCAAATGAATTTGTTTATAAAATGAAGAAAAACAATAAAGTGTTCAGGATTTCATAAAATGTTATCTCAGAGCTCTTTAACAACGGCAACTGGAAGGTGGATTCTCCAGAGAAAGTCTTGCATTTGACTGAGAAGAGTTCCTTATTCTTTTTCCAGGGTCACTATGAGCATTTCTGAACTTTTTTGCTGACATACGGCACCACCAGAATTGGCAAGAATTTTAAACAAGCTGTTTCAAAGATAGTGCAGCAGGTATACATATTTTAAGTTCAAATTTCTTCATTACTTTATTAAAGCACATAAATTCATCATGTAAGTGAGAGATGGTTGTAATTGGATCTCCAAGCACAGTATTAACCTTATAGGAATTCACTTGTCATGTATGAAAGGCATTCCTCTAAAAATTTTGTGTTTATGATATCTCAATGCTTGCATCAACACTGTTAGGAGTTTTCCAGGTGGCTCAGTAGTAAATAATCCACCTGCCAATGCAGGAGATGCAGGAGACACGGGTTCAACATGGAACACAAGAAGACATAAGCAGATCCCCTAGAGGACAGCATGGTAATCCACTCCAGTATTCTTGCCAGGGAGATCTCGTGGACAAAGGAGCTTGGCGAGATACAGTCCATGGGCTCCCAAAGAGTTGGACATGACAGAGTGATTGAGCATGTACACACAACACTGTTAGACAAGTTCTAGGATTAAAGCCACTTACAGGTGAGGAAAGTGTAGTACGGACAAGTTACATAACTTGGTTAAGCTCTCATGCTAGTAAATGGTGGAGTTTGAATTCAGACCCAGGTGATGTGGCTCACTCTACTCAGACCTCTACTGCCTTGATCCCATTACAAGGTGCACCAATATATGTAGGCTTCCATAGGAAACAAAAATTCTTCTGAAAATCATTATAAACATTGTTGTTGTTCAGGTGCTAAGTTGTGTCCCACTCTTTGTGACCACATGAACTGCAGCATACCAGCTTCCCTGTTCTTCACTGTCTCCTGGAGTTTGCTCAAACTCACATCTAGTGACACCATCTAGGTATCACCTGACACTAAGTTTGTCATAGCTTTTCTTCCAAGTAGCAGGTGTCTTTTAATTTCATGGCTGCAGTCACCATCCACAGTGATTTTGGAGCCCAAGAAAATAAAGTCTGTCATTCTTTCCATTTTTTTTCCATCTATTTGCCGTGAAGTGATGGGACCAGATGCCATGATCTTAGTTTTTTGAATGTTGAGTTTTAAGGCAGCTTTTCCATTCTCCTTTTTCCCCCTCATCAAGAGGTTTCTTTGCTTTCTGCTATTAGAATGGTATCATCTGCATATCTGAGATTGTTGACATTTCTCCTGGCAATCTTGATTCCAGGTTGTGAGTCTTCCAGCCCGGCATTTAGCATGATATACTCTGCATAAAACGTAAATAAGCAGGGAACATAACATAACTTTGTCTAAAGAAAGATCATCTTAATTATTAAAATTTCATGAAAAAAATCAAATTTGAAAGCAACTTCTAAAATGATGAGTATCTTATTGTTTTTTTGATCCTAACATTGAGCCTCTCTTGATGCTCTATCTTTAGCCATTCAGTTACCATATTGGAGAAAATGCTGACAAATCTAGCTAAGTAGAAAATGGGATGTGATGTGTCACAAAGCCTGCCAGGGGTGTGAAACGAGCTGCCAAATTGATTCAAGTTGTTTTAGTACAACAAGTCTGGAACATCTGGGTCTTGAATTACGCAACAATTAGTGTAAAAATGTCAGTAGTATTTATGGAAGTCTATTCATATTCTATAATTAGTTTGCTTTATCCCAGAACATTTATGATGTTTAGGCAGACAGATTCTTTCAAAGTGATTTTTAATTGGTAAACTTATAGACATGAAAATTTCTGCATTTGAATATGAAAATTTGCCTATTCTTTTAGTATTTATATATTGACACTTTCCTAGGTAGTGTTGGGCTACAAAAATGATCAAGTTGTAGAACTTATGGCTACCAATGGGGAAGGGTCAGGGATGGTTAGGAAGTTTGGGATTGACATGTACACACTGCTATATTTAAAACGGATAACCAACAAAGACCTACTGTATAGCACAGGGAACTCTGCTCCATAGTATGCAACAACCTGAACAGGGAAAGAATTTAAAAGAGAATAGATACATGTATATGGAATATTCCCTGGAGGAGGGCATAGCAATCCACTCCAATATTCTTGCCTAGAGAAGCCTGGTGGGTTACAGTCCATGGTGTTGCAGAGAGTCACACAGAATATATATGTTCCTGAAAATATCATGTAATACAAAATAAGGCAACTAAAAACTGAGAAATGCAGTGAGTACTATTGATTTTTAGAGAAAGGAGGAATCTGAGAAGATTCTTAAAGGACATAGGGGGTTCTATTTTATGATTTTGATTAAAGTGTAGTTAATTTGCAACATTACATTATTTTCAGGTGTACAGCATGATGATTCAGTATTTTTATGATTATACTCCATTATGTTATTATAAGATGATAACTATAATTCCCTGTGCTATATAGTAAAGCCTTGTTGCTTGTATATTTTACATACAATTGTTTGTCAATCCCATACCCCTGTCTGTGCCTCCCCTCCCTCCTCTTCTCTTTGGTAACCACGAGTTTGTTTTCCGTATCTGTGAATCTCTTTCTGTTTTGCATATGCCATATCCTCTTCAATGTTTCTTACTTATAGATTTTTTGATGATAGCCATTCTGACAGGTGTGAAGAGATATCTGTTGTTTTGATTTGGCTCAGATGCTAAAGAATCTCCCTGCAATGTGGGAGACCTGAGTTTGAACCCTGGATTGGGAAGATTCCCTGGAGGAGGGCATGGCAACCCACTCCAGTATTCTTGCCTAGAGAATCCCCAAAGACTGAGGAGCCTGGCAGTCTATAGTCCATGGGGTCACAAAGAGTTGGACATGACTGAATGACTAAGCACACAAGAATTTGTGATGTTGAGCATATTTTCATGTGCCTATTCAGTTCAGTTCAGTCGCTCAGTCGTGTCCGACTCTTTGCGACCCCATGAATCGCAGCATGCCAGGCCTCCCTGTCCATCACCATCTCCCGGAGTTCACTCAGACTCACGTCCATCGAGTCCATGATGCCATCCAGCCATCTCATCCTCAGTCGTCCCCTTCTCCTCCTGCCCCCAATCCCTCCCAGCATCAGAGTCTTTTCCAATGAGTCAACTCTTCGCATGAGGTGGCCAAAGTACCGAAGTTTCAGCTTTAGCATCATTCCTTCCAAAGAAATCCCAGGGTTGATCTCCTTCAGAATGGACTGGTTGGATCTCCTTGCAGTTCAAGGGACTCTCAAGAGTATTCTCCAACACCACACTTCAAAAGCATCGATTCTTCGGCGCTCAGCTTTCTTCACAGTCCAACTTTCACATCCATACATGACCACAGGAAAAGCCGTAGCCTTGACTAGGCGGACCTTAATTGGTAAAGTAATGTCTCTGCTTTTGAATATACTATCCAGGTTGGTCATAACTTTTCTTCCAAGGAGTAAGCGTCTTTTAATTTCATGGCTGCAGTCACCATCTGCAGTGATTTACTCCTTTTCCTATTTGGAACCAGTCTGTTGTTCCATGTGCAGTTCTAACTGTTGCTTCCTGACCTGTGCCTATTAGCCATCTGTGTGTCTTCTTTGGAAAAAAAGAAAAACCATCTAGTCAGGTCTTCAGCCCATTTTTTTTGTTGGGTTGTTGTTCATGTTGTTGTTTTTGATATTGAATTATAAGAGCTGTTTATATTTTTTGGATATTAACTGTTGTTAGTCACATCATTTGCAAGTATTTTCTGCCATAATATTTTCATTTTGTTGATAGTTTCCTTTGCTGTGCAAAAGCTGTTAGTTTAATTAGGTCCCAATTGTTAATTTTTGCTTTTATTTCCTTGGCCTTTGGACACCAATCCAAAAAATATTGCTATCGTTTATGTCGGATTATGTTCTGCTTATGTTGTCTTCAAGGATTTTGATGGTTTCCACTCTTACATTTAGGTCTTTAAGCATTCTGAGTTTATTTTTGTATAATATGTGAGGGAATCTTCTTTTTTATTTTTTAATTTTTATTTTTACTTTATTTTACTTTACAGTACTGTATTGGTTTTGGCATACATTGACATGAATCCATCATGGGTGTACATGAACTCCCAAATATGAACCCTCCCTCCCACCTCCCACCCTACATCATCCCTCCAGATCATCCCCATACACCAGCCCCAAATAAAAAAGATTTATTTTTTAATTTATTTGGGTGCACCAGATCTTAGTTGTGGCCCTCAGAATCTTTGATCTTCTTTGCAGTGTACAAACTGTTAGTTGTGACAAGTGGGATCTAGTTCCTTGACCAGGGATTGAACCCGGGCCTCCCTCTTGGGAGCAAGAGTCTTAGCCACTGGACCACCAGAGAAGTCCCTGAGAATGTTCTAATCTCATTATTTTACAAGCGGTTGTCCAGTTTTCCCAGCACCACTTGTTGAAAATGATGTCTTTTCTCCATTGTATATTTTTTTGTTTTCTCCTTCGTATATATTCTTGTTTGTTGTAAATTAATTGATTATAAGTGCATGGGTTTATTTCTGTTCTCTCTATATTCTGTTCCACTGATCTTTGTAGTTGTGTGTGTGTGTGTGTGTGAGATAGAGAGTTGATACCATGCTGTTTTTATTTCAGTTGCTTTATAATATAGTCTGAAGTCTTGGAGGGTTATATCTCCAACTTTGTTATTTTCTCAAGATGGTTTTGGCAATTTAGGATCATTTGTGGTTTCATATAAATTTTAGAATTATTTGGTCTAGTTCTGCAAAAAATATCCATAGGTATTTTGATAGGGATTACATTAAATCTCTAGATTGCTTTGGGTAGCATAGCCATTTTAACAATATTAATTTTTCCAGCCCTAAAACACAGGATAGCCTTTCATTTCTTTGTATAATCTTCAGTTTTCTTCATCAGTATTTTATAGTTTTCAGAGTATAGTTTTTTAATCTCCTTGGTCAAGTTTATTCCTAGCTATTGTATTCATTTTGGTACAATTTTAAACAGAAAAGTTTTAAATTTTCTCTTTCTGATATTTCATTATTAATGTGTAGAAGCACAACAGATTTCTCTGTTAGTCTTGTAGCCTGAAACCTTGCTGAATTCATTTTTAGATCTGATAGTTTTGGGATGGAGACCTTATAGTTTTCTATATGAAGTATAAAGGGATGTGGGGGTTTTAATATGTGTATGTGGATTAGGGAAGATCATTAAAAGAGAAGGGAACAGCAGGAGCAAAAGTAAGTGATCTAATGTTCTAGTAATGTTAAATATGTGAGAGAACTGGGGGAAAGGTAAGGGAAACAGAGTAAGTGATCTAATGTTCTAGTAATATTAAATATGTGAGAGAATTGGGGGAAAGGTTCAAGAAAAGAAGTAAAACATAAAGTTGTATAGAGACCTGTAGTCTTCCAGCATGCCAAACAGTTAAGTGGAATATGATGTGCCCCAAGGAAGTGTGTGTGGGCACGGTGATATGATATCAAGTGCTCTTTCCTCACTCTTACCACAACCATGCTGTGCTCTTCCTCAGCAGCCACAACCCTCAAAACTTACCATGACAAATCTCTCCAGAACAGTAATCAAACAAGGAAATTATATAGAAGACTTGATGAATAAAACTAATGAGTATTCTAATAGGCAATTATGGAACACTACCTAAGCATATGAAAAAGTTATAAAGATGGACCACATTATATATCATAAATATCAACAAATTTAAGAAATAGTGTATATAAAATCACAATTAAATTAAAGATTGACATTGAAAAGATAATTTTTTAAAACTATACATTTGGAAATCTAAAGCATACTTTGAAATGATTTATGAATTATAGAAGATATAATACTGGAAAAATAATTATGATGTGAATAATAAAAAAGATATTTATAAAACCTGTGGGACACAGCTATAGTAGAGAAATTCACAGCCTTGAATGCTTTCATCTAGAAAAAAGAAAGGTCAAAACTAATGAACTGAATTTCTAACATTAAGTTATACAAAGAACAGCATAAGAAATCCAGAGAAATGAAAATCTGATATATTAATATAACAACAAAATAGATGAAAAATAAATATAAAACTGAGAAAAATCAACAAAGAAATCAACAAAACCTAATCATTTAGACCAATATTCCTGCTTTTGGTAGGATCAATAGAGAAAGAGAAGAAAACCTTCAGTGATGTTAGAAATGAAAACAGGGACATAATTATGAATGTAATATAAATTTAAAAAAATAATAAGAGAAAATGATAAGTATCTTTATACCAAAATATTCTGAAGGCAAATCTCTAGAAAATTATTACAAATAGCCAAAGTAGATTCAAAATAATGTAGAAATCTGAGTGGTCTTATAATCATTAGAGAAATTATATCTGTAGCTTAAAACTTTCCTGCAATAAAAACACCATGCCCACATGATTTTTATAAACTCTAGAAAATAGTCAACAAACAGCTAATCCCAGTCTTCGATCTTTCTCCAAGGGGAAAAAAGTTTTACTATCCAGCTTATTTTGGGAATTTGTGTAAGCTTGATACCAGTAGACAGGAGAACTATGAGAGGAAAATTAAATATAACTCATTCATGGAGATTTCCCTGGTGGTCCAGTGGCTAGGTTTTATCTACCAGTGCAGGTGGTGTGGGTTTGATCCCTAGTTGGGGAACAAATATCCCACATGCCTCATGGCCAAAGAACCAAAACCTAAAACAGAAGCAATATTGTAATAAACTCAAACTGTCTGAGCCACCAGGGAGCCCCCCAATAAACTCAATAAAGACTTTAAAAAAATAGTCCACACCATAAAAACTTTTAAAAAAGTGAGGGATGGTATGGGGAGGGAGGAGGGTTCACGATGGGAAACACGTGTGTACCTGTGGCGGATTCATGTTGATGTATGGCAAAACCAATACAATATTGTAAAGTAATTNTGTCTGAGCCACCAGGGAGCCCCCCAATAAACTCAATAAAGACTTTAAAAAAATAGTCCACACCATAAAAACTTTTAAAAAAGTGAGGGATGGTATGGGGAGGGAGGAGGGTTCACGATGGGAAACACGTGTGTACCTGTGGCGGATTCATGTTGATGTATGGCAAAACCAATACAATATTGTAAAGTAATTAACCTCCAATTAAAATAAATAAATTTGTATTAAAAAAGTGTAACTCACTCATGAATGTAGATGAAAAATTCTAAAAATTATTACCAAAGCTCATTTAGAAATGCACTCTGTAATTTGAGCTTATCCCAGAAATGGATATTAGGATCATCATTAGAAAACTTATTATTGTAATTCATCATATAAAGAGATACAGAAAAATCAATACAATTAAGGCACATTTGCAAAAAAAAATTCTTCTAGCAAACTAGAACTAGAAGAAATATGCTTCACCTGTCAAAAGATAGCTAATAAATATTTACTGCAAACACTAAAGTCATTCCCTTATAGCTATGAAATAAGGCAAAGATATTTACTATCACCATGTCTAATCAATCCTATATCTAAGACTCTAGACAGCAATGACAAGAAAAAGATTTGAAAATTATAAAAATGGGAAAGAGAAAAACAGATGTCGTTCCCAGAGAGTATTTAAATAAAATCCAAAGTGATTTACAATTTAAGAATGAATGGATTAAAATGAACTGAGCATGTTTGCAGACTGAGTGAAAGAAGATGATGGAGAGGAGGAGGCTGGTGCAGTAGAAGATGAGAGAAATGATAGAGCAAGTTTCCTGAGAAAGAAGCAGGACAGGTAACACTCCTGGGCTTGATCCAGCCCCCTCCTGGTACCCCACACAAGGTAAGTGCACTACTGTGTTCCTAATCTGAGGTGGGGCATCCAGGTAGGGACAGGAAGTAGATTCACTCAGGGATGGGAGAAATTTTCCTTGTAGGCAAAATATATTTACACAAGGGAAATGGGGAAAGTCTCATTTGTAAAGCTAATATTTCAAGCTCTACCAAGACTGTGGCCTTCCCTTCATCCCTGGTCCCATTCCTATAGTACATTATTACCTGGAAGTACTCGACAATTATCCGCTCCTGTCTGTAAGACCTATGGACATGCTGGTTGCCTCAAAAGTTACCACACATAAAGTTGCGTCTGCTCTAGATCTTTTCTATATCTTGAGCCCTAGGAACTTGCTGAAGCTGCTCTCGCTGCTTTCTTTTCTGCTTCATAGACTTTTGACATAAATTTCAAGCATGTCCATCTTTATCACAGGCCGCTGTGTCCTTGGGGATTCAGTGAGAGAGATAAATTGTGCCCTCAAGTTGCTTAATATCAGAAAAGATCCTTAAACTCTGCTATTCAGTCTCCTTGCCCCAAGGTCAAGGAATCACAGACATTGGCATTGAAAGGGAGGATGGAAAGGGGTTTCCCTCATTATGAATGCAGAAAGCCAAAAGGATCCACTGAGTAAGGGGTTTGTCTATGTCCACAAAATCAATGAGAGCCTGAGCCTCTATTAGTACCTTTCCCTACATCATGATACTACCTTGAGAATCTACTATTTGGAAGACTGGTGTGAAGTGTAATAGAATAAGGGTCCCCAGCCTCCAGCCCACAGACCAGTACCTCTTGTCAGATCAGCAGTGGCATAAGATTAAAAATAAAGTGCACGATAAATGCAACGCACTTGAATCATCCCTAAACCATTCCTCCCCCTTCCTGATCTGTGGAAAAACTGTGTTCCACAAAACTGGTCCCTGGTGCCAAAACTACTGGGGACCACTGTTAAAGGATATAGAAGATGAAAGTATAGTCCCTGACCTTCAAAGCTGTATAAATAATATAGCAGAGCCCCAGGTAATTATATTACTGAGGGTTTTTTAATGATTAAAGTGTATATAAGTGAGTGCAATAGACAACTCTTGAAAACTGGGAACGGATTTTATTCTTTTTTATTTCTTTATTTTCCAACACAGTACCTAGCACATAGTAGGTATTCAAAAAATGAATGCTATGTGGATTTTTTTTTGCAATGTCGATTTTGAATCTCAAAATAATGAGTGTTTTGTTTTGTTGGTAAATGTGCCTCTGTGTAAATGTGTTTGGATTAAACATTTCCTAGAGTCTAGGACTTAAACTGGATGTTTTCTTTGAGACAAGAGGTTGCTGGTACGTGATATTTTTCAAAATCATGATTGCATTAAAAAAAAAAGGCAGAGATACAAATGATAGAGTTCTCATTCCTGTCTCTTATACACATCTAGAAGTGGATAAGAGACAGCCTGTGGATGCTGCAGGGAACCCTAAGAACCATGTCAGCAGTGGAGAGGAAACTT
>SJYX01006750.1:45833-67652 GCA_006410675.1 Oreotragus oreotragus | reverse complement strand
GGAGGAAAAGTCTTCTTTCTCCCAGACCACACACTGATAGGGAATCTTCCTTGAGCAATTGTGAGAATGTTTCATGTTTCTTCCTCCCGCCCCTCTCCTTGGCTTCACTGCCCGTTCCTCCCCCTTCCTCAGCTATGGAAGGTTTGATTGACACTTGTCACCACTGATAGAGAAAGATGCTTCGGGAAAAAGGCGGGGGAGGGGTCTTGTCAAAAGCAGCAATAGTCAAAAGATGATTCCTTCTTTCTGTGTGTTTTGTCTCTCTCTAAATCATTCAAATCTGGGTGGCATCTCGGATAACTGGCATTTTGACACAGCTTAAGGGATTGTCTCACTAACACTATTGAACTGAAGCTGCCACCCTTTAAAAAAATGGATAAAGAAGCTCTTTAGTATAATCGGATGTATCTATCAGTGAAAAGCAGTTTCACGTAAAAGGCCTTAACATTTTTTCAGCAGTTATGTTTATTTTTGACCTATTGTTTTGTTTCACCCATCTGTAAGAGTACTTTTTTATGAGCTTAAGAAAGGGCAGAGCTCTTTCTTGGATTTCTCTAAAGAATATGCATAACAGCTTGGTGGATGTTGATCGTTTACATGGCTGAAGCAGCTGGTTGAGAAGGTAGACATGGAATTTTCTAGGCCAGAAAATGTTTGCCTTTGTCAGAAATATTTTTAGTGTCAGGGTGTGGGAGGAGCATTGCAAACTTAGGGTGGTCTGGTTATAGCCCCAGATATGCTACTGGCAAATACAAGGTCTTAGATAAGTCATGGAAGCACAGTGAGCCATGTTTACCCCCAACCCCTAGGGAATGAGGCAATAGAGAGGTGGTTCTTAGCTCCTTTCAGCTTTAGAATCAGGTAATTGTTGACTTATTTTTTATTTTTTAGAGCATCCATTTTACTTTATTTTACTTTACAGTACTCTATTGGTTTGGGCATACATTGACATNGGATGACCCAGAGGGATGGTACAGGGAGGGAGGTGGGAGGGGGGTTCAGGATGGGGAACACGTGTATACCTGTGGTGGATTCATGTTGATGTATGGCAAAACCAATACAATATTGTAAAGTAATTAACCTCCAATTAAAATAAATAAATTTATATTAAAAAATAAATAATAAGTAAATAAAGTTCTATATCACTTGACCATAAAATAGAGAGATTATCTACAGTTGGGCCTGATTTAAACAATGAGTTCTTTAAAAGTAGACTGTTTCTCCAACTAGTGGTAAACACGTCAGAGAATTGAACTGCTAGTGGGATTGGATGCACTGAGAAGTGTTTTGTTGTTGGCTTGAAAATAGTAGAGGATAAGTGGGAAAGCATGCGAGCAGCCTTTTAGAGCTGAGGGTGGACCCTGGTTGACAGCTTGCAAGAAATCAGGAACCTCAGTCCTATACATGCAAGGCACTGAATTTTGTCAATAGCCTGAGTGAGTTTGGAAGAAGATCCTGAAGCCCAGATGAGAACTGCAGCCCTGATCAATAGTTTCATTTTAACCATGTGAACCCTGAGCAGAAGATCCAGCTAAATCATACCAGACTTCTGACCCAGAGGAACTGTGAGCTAATAAATAGCTGTTATTTAAAACTACTATGTGTAGGAAAAGTACATATTTTGTTTTGTAGTAAAAGTACACATGTGATCTCCTAGGATGAGCCTGAACGTTTTGGTACTCAAGACGCTCTTCGGATTTTAGCATTAAATCCTAAAAAGTACAAAGACCACTCTTACGAAGACAAAAAGCAGTTTCTTAGGGATTATTTCTACAAGAGACCATATCTCAGTAAAGAGGAAACAGACTTGTTATCCCCACTCTTATGGGTGTGGAAAATATACGTGGCTTCATTTTTTGGAAAAAGAAGATATATTTGCATGAAAGCAATAAAAAATCACAAGCCTTCTATACTTTTAGGCTTTGGCATGTCTGAACTTAAAAATGTTAAAACACAGATTGAACTTTGAGTATGAACCACAAAACTTGTAAAAAAAAAAAGTTAGGAAATCTAAAGTATTAGATAATTAGTAGTTTTTTCAATCTAGATTTTTTAAAATGTTATTTTCTTCACTGCATGTTGAACTAATCAATTTCAGTGGTCTTTATGCTGCTCTTTAGATTTATTTTAGGTGCTCAGAAAGACTTTTGTATAAAGAAGAGAATAGTTCTTTCAAATTTGTTTCCCACAGTTTGATCTTGTAACAATTATTTTTTGTTTTTTCCTCTGTCACGTAAATTAAATCTTTTGATATTTCATGCACACCTTGTTTTCCCAGTAGTGTCAATATTGTACGATAAAAACTGAAATCTATATATGTTTATTTTTCATTTAAGGAAATTTTAGCTTGTTTCAGGACACTTGATTAACTGCAAATTAAAATTGCTCTCTCTCAGTTTCCCAAGTAGCAGCAGACGATACAGTAAATGTTTAGAGAAGTGAGTAGCAGCCCCCGTGACATTTCTGGTTCCTTAAGGATGCACTGCATTAACTTATGCTGATTTCTTCTTGTAAAGTATTTACTTATTAGATTATAATTTTGATTTACGTTTTTTCAGTTGTTTACGTCTAACAGTTGTTTTTGATTGTAACTCAGAGAACCCCAAATGTTTTCATTTGTTAAAAATATACTGAACCTGAAGTCTGGTATTTAAATCAAGAGTTATTTTACAAATAAAGTAATTCTGTAGGTAAAAAAAAAAAAAAAGAGTCGGGGGGAGGAGCTCTATAAAGCAAGGGGCTACGAAAAGCAGCTCTACTTATTTGAATTTTGTGCTTTATGTTCAAGAAAGGAAAAGTAACTCTCTTCCTTTCCTCCCTCTATACTCCATGCCATGAACAGCAGAGCTTTCTTCTTCTGATGCCTGAGGCTCATGTCAGTTATATTATTTTTATGGTTCAGTTTTCCAAAAGTCAGATTTCTACAGTCTGGCGTAAGAACTTAACTATTATGTACAATGTTGTTTCTACAGGAAAATGCACTCTAAATTCCCAAGAACTTAAAAGCAAGCTTTTAGAAACAAATCTCATTCTGGAAAGAGACTGTACTCATTTTAATAGAATGTAAAACCTTAAGTTAAAAGGAGATCTCGATATCTATCTGTAGAGTTCCAGGCACCTGAGAGCTGGTATTTGGGAGGGTGAAGGGAGGGACTAGTTTCTTAGGAAAGTCATATATAGGATAGCATTTCATGGATCTAGATCCTAGTTGTTGATGTCATTCAGTCACTAAGTCATGTCCAACTCTTGACGAACCCATGTACTGGATTCAGCCCACCAAGCTGCTCTGTCCATGGTGTTTTTCAGGCAAGAATACTGGAATGAGTTGCCATTTCCTTCTCAAGGGGATTTTCCCAACCCAGGGATCCAACCAGCAACTCCTGCATTGGCAGCTGGATTCTTTACCACTGAGCCACTTGGGAAGCCCCAGATCCTAGTTGCCTATTTTAAAATCCTAGTCTCTGTCACTTGCTAATTGTTTGACTTTGGGGGCAATTGCTTAACCTCTGGTTTCCATCTATAAAATGGGATAATTGTACCGATGTCATAGGATTGCTGCACAAATAAATAAGCAGATATATGTAAATCTCTTTAATATTTGGCATACTACATAAGCATTAGTTATTGCTGTTATAAATCCTTAGAAACCTTTTGCAAGTATTTATTTATTTATGGCTGCACTGGATCTTTGTTGCTCTGTGCTGGCTTTCTCTAGTTACAGTTGTGTGGGCTTCTCATTGTGGTGGCTTCTCCTGTTGTAGAGTATGGGCTCTAGGATGCACGGGCTTCAATAGTTGCAACAGGCAGGCTCAATAGTTATGACCCTCAGGTTCTAGAGCTCAGGCTCAGTAGATGTGGTGCATGGCTTTGTTACTTCTTGGCCTGTGGGATCTTCCTGGACCAGGGGTCAAACCCATGTTCTCTGCATTGGCAAGTGGATTCTTAACCACTGGACCACCAGGGAAGTTCTCAAACTTTTTTATAGTCTCTTTTGCTTCTCAATTTCCTTAGCCCTACCAGCTAGTCTAAATCAGGTAATCTCTAAAACCTCAGTTATTTTAGCATTCAGGCATTTACAGTCTTGGAGTATTAGGGCCATCCATAAACCATTTCAGCCAAAGTTTCTATAGACTAAGGCCTAATCCTATCTGCCTCACTAGAAGCCCAATATCTTTTCGTGTGGTCACCGAGGAAAAGCAATTCTTGTATATTTAAGTAGAAGAGTATAGAGGTAAGGAGAGTGAACCTGGAGATGTTTTAAAATCTGAGTCTCCAGGGTACGCCTAGAATCTAATTTCAAAGTGTGATGGTGGTCTGATTGGGAAGCCCAAGATCTGAGTGAGGTTATTATGACAAAATTTAGGATTTTGCTTTTCAATCTTTGGTTGAAGCTTTTGGATATTATTCGAATTACAAAGTCTATTTGAATCATAGTGCAGCACTTTGGCATATCAAAAACAAATAGCCATCCTTGGCACAGAAGGGTCTACTTTTAAAAATAGCAAAAGATAACTTAAAAGGCTGTTTAAGAAGCCAAAAGAGGCATTGGGACAGCATATAACTCTTTCTAAACATTTTTATGAAGTAAATGCAAATAAATCAGAAATATATATTTTAGATTTCCTTGAAATTCTTGCCTGGAAAATCCAATGGACGGAGTAGCCTAGTGGGTTGCAGTCCATGGGATCGCTAACAGTCGGACAGACTGAGCGACTTCACTTTCACTTTTCTCTTTCATGCATTGGAGAAGGAAATGGCAACCCACTCCAGTATTCTTGCCTGGAGAATCCCAGGGATGGGGGAGCCTGGTGGGCTGCCGTNCAGTCCATGGGATCGCTAACAGTCGGACAGACTGAGCGACTTCACTTTCACTTTTCTCTTTCATGCATTGGAGAAGGAAATGGCAACCCACTCCAGTATTCTTGCCTGGAGAATCCCAGGGATGGGGGAGCCTGGTGGGCTGCCGTCTATGGGGTCACACAGAGTCGGACACGACTGAAGTGACTTAGCAGCAGCAGCACATAGAGTGTAACAGGCAGAGAGCTTCAACTTATATTTGAATAGACTGAGGTTTTTGTTTAGAGATGGTCAACAATGTAATTTGTTAGTTTACTTGACAAAAAGCAAGAAGCTGCCACAGAGCTCATTATGGGGAACTCTAGTATATCCAGTATAATGTGTATATATCCTTTGGCTAAAGACCTATTCACTCTTGCCTCCCTTATCCTTTTCTAGTGTTGGCTGAGGCTTTGGGAATATCTGGGAGAGCAAATTTTGAGGATATGAAGGAAGATAGAAAATTAAACTCATTCAGCCACACTTCTTATAGCTCCAGCACTGTGACCTGATGAGAATAAACAGGGATCTGTGTGCAAGAATTGCAGGATGCAGTGAAAACACAATGAGACCTGGATTCTAGTCTTGACTATCATTCAGCTTAACTTCTTTTTTTTCTTATCATATGTAAAATTTTTTAAATCATATGTAAATTTTTATCATATGTAAATTTTTACAGCTTTATTTTAAATTTAAAGTGCACAATAAAATAGTTTTTTTAGCATATTTATAGAGTTGTGCAACATCACCATAATATGTATTAAGAACATGTTCATTCTGGCCTCGGCTCGCGGTGGGGATGTTCCTTTGCTAGAGGTTCGGATGGCTCGGGTCGTCCCACAGCCAGCCCTCTGAGGGCCCGGGCACCGGGCAGCACCCTGCGGCCTCCCTGAGTCTATGGAGGCTGCTGCCGCAACCGGGCCGGGCAAGATGCTCCTGGCACCTGAACGTGTGGAGGGCAGCGGCCTGCTTTGGCCTCCGCCATGTTGTCGTTGAGACCTCAGTAGGCTCCAAGCGGCCCCAAGTCTGCTTTTCCATGCCAGGAGATGGGGCAATGGGGGTGGGGGCTTTTGAGTTCATCGACTGTGTGTCAGGGAATTTCTAATGAGGGGATTTTGTGCGTGTGAAAGGGAAAGGCTTCACTGTGTAACAGCACGTATGCCGACCATGTGGTGTGAAATCAGGTCAACGCGAGAGTGCCATTTCAGGTGTAGATCTTGTTAACTATGTCATGGTGCAGAATTTGGCGGAAATGAGCATCACCATCCTTGCAGGTGAAAGACGGATGCTGGAAGCATAGACTGTTGCCAACTGAATGCTTAACTGTCTGGAAGCGTGAAGATGACCTAAGGCTGTCCTTGGTGAGGAATTTGACAACTTGAGCTTCAGGAGCTGCTTAAAGTATTTAAAATTTTCAGGATTGCTTTTAAAAAAGTGCTTTTGGACAGCCCATAAATGTACATATAAAACAGTGGGACTGTAAATAAAATAATGTGCTTCTTGGAAGAAAAAAAAAAAAAAGAACATGTTCATCACTCCAAAAAGAAACCTTGTATCCATTAGGAGTCAGTCCCCACTCTCCTCAACCTCAACTCCTCTCCTCTAAATTTTAGGCAACCACAAGTGTATTTTCTGTCTTTATGGATTTGCCTATTCTAGACATCTTATGTAAGTTAAATTATACTTTTGGGATTAGCTTCTTTAATTTTTTATAGTGTTTTCAAGGTTCATCCATTCAATGGATATACTGCACTCCGTTTACCCATTCATGAGTTGATGGACATTTGGTTTTTTGTTTTTTTTTTGACTGTTACAATGCAGTTATGAACAAGATTTTTGTGTAGACATATATTTTGTCTTGGGCATATACTTTTGACTCTTTGCGACCCCATGGACTGTAGCCTGCCAGCCTCCTCTGTCCATGAAGTTCTCCAGGCAAGAATACTGGAGTGAACTGCCATTCCCTTCTGGGTCTCCCACATTGCAGGCAGATTCTTTACTATCTAAGCCATCAGAGAAACCCAAAGATATCATATTTTGTCTTGAGCATATACTTAGAGTAGAACTGTTGGGTCATGTGGTAACTCTAGGTTTACATTTTTGAGGAAGAGCCAAACTATCCTTCATTGTACATTCCCACCAACAATATATAAGAGTTCTATTTTCCTACATTCTTACCAGTGCTTGTCTTTTTTATTACAGTCATCCTAGTGGACATGAAGTTGCAAATGCAATATTAAAAAATTAAATTAGTCCAATAGATCCATGGTGAGCAAAATATTGAAATTTTAAGTAAAACCAGAAACTGGCAGTGCTGTGTGCTGAGCCATATATGAGCCTGAAGCAAAAGAAAATATGTGTGTTCACATATACATTTTCTATATATTTTTAATGCTAATAAAAAAACTTGAAAAGTATGCTTTATAAATGTAAACTTTTTTCAACAATAAATGGAAAATAGTAAATAATTTGTAAATATTCAAATCACCAGATGAAAGCATCAATTATTGTGGAGAAAATACATATCAAATAGAAATTGAGGAAATTATAGATGCCTTAATTTCACATTTGAAGTGGCGCTATGAAAAAATAAAGTATCCTCACAATCTTCTTCTTTTTTTTTGGCTGCAGTGGGTCTTCATTGTTTTGCATGGGTTTTCTTTAGTTGCAGTGAGCAGTGGTTACTCTTTGTTGTGGCACATGGGCTTCTCACTGTGGTGGCTTCTTTTTTTCGCAGAGCGCAGGCTCTAAGTGTGTGGGCTTCAGTAGTTGCAACACACAGGCTCAGTAGTTGGGGCTCATGGGATTTAGAGTGGGGCTCAGTAGTTGTGGCACACGGGCTTAGTTACTCCTCAGTATGTGGAATATTCCTGGACCAGGGATTGAACCAGTGTTCCCTGCATTGGCAGGTGGATTCCTGTCCAGTGTGCCATGCCTGCCTACCTGCTAAGTCACTTCAGTTGTGTCCGACTCTGTGCAACCCCATGGACTGTAGTCTGCCAGTCTCCTCTGTCTGTGGGATTCTCCAGACAAGAATACTGGAGTGGGTTGCCATTTCCTTCTCCAGTGCCACGAGGGAAGTCCAATCTTCATTTTTAAGCAGAGAAAAGTTATCTCTATGAATACTTCTGACTTAAAAAAAAGCAACTAATGACTTGGCTCATAAACATTCTGATAACTTAAGTCCTGTAGAAATTTCATCTGAAATAGATAGGTAGCATGAAAACAGAGAAAAGTTATCAATAACTGATTTAAGAAGAAATAGAAAATCTGAATAGACCTTTAAAAGTGAAGAGAGAGAAATAGCAATCAAAGAAAAGCATATAAAGATAAACCCCAGTCCAGGTGGCTTCACTGGTCATTCTACTAAACGTATGAAGAATTAACAGTCCTCCACAAACTCTTTCAAAAAAACAGGAGAGGAAGAGCCAAACTATCCTTCATTGTACATTGTACAATTTTCAACTCATTCTCTGAGACCAGAATTACCCCAATACCAAAACCAGATAAAAACATGTGAAATGGAAACTACAGACCAATATCTTTTAAGAATGCTGCTGCTGCTGCTGCTGCTGCTAAGTCACTTCAGTCGTGTCCGACTCTGTGCGACCCCATAGACGGCAGCCCACCAGGCTCCCCCATCCCTGGGATTCTCCAGGCAAAAACACTGGAGTGGGTTGCCATTTCCTTCTCCAGTGCATGAAAGAGAAAAGTGAAAGTGAAGTCGCTCAGTCTGTCCGACTGTTAGCGACCCCATGGACTGCGGCCCACCAGGCTCCTCCGTCCATGGGATTTTCCAGGCAAGAGTGCTGGAGTGGGGTGCCATTGCCTTTTCCGCTCTTAAGAATATAGACACAAAAATCTTCAATAAAATATTACCAAATTGGACCTGGAAATATAAAAATGATTGTATGTCACAANCGGCCCACCAGGCTCCTCCGTCCATGGGATTTTCCAGGCAAGAGTGCTGGAGTGGGGTGCCATTGCCTTTTCCGCTCTTAAGAATATAGACACAAAAATCTTCAATAAAATATTACCAAATTGGACCTGGAAATATAAAAATGATTGTATGTCACAACTAAGTGGGATATATTGCAAGAATGCTAAGTTGGTTCAACACAGAAAGATCAGTCACCCTACTGATAGAAAAAGCACTAAAACCACAGGATCATCTCAATAAATGTAGAAAAACCTTTAACAAAATTCAAACTCTTTCATGAAAAAAGCAAACAAACACCTGACTAGGAATAGAAGGGGACTTACCCAAAAAAGGTATCTTTGGTAGACTGAATAATGGTCTTTGTCATAGTTCCCAGAACCTATAAACATGTTATCTCACATGGTAAAAGATACTTTGCAGATGTGATTAAAATCTTGAGATGGGGAGATTATACTGGATTATTCAGATGTGCCCAGTGTAATCACAAGGTTCCTTCTAAAAGGGAGGCAGGAGATCAGAGTCAAAGGGAAAAGATGAGAGACAGGAAGCAGAGGTGAGAGATTAGAGATGATGCTACAGTGCTAGATTTGAAGATGGAAAAAGAGCCTGTAAGCCAAGGGATGCATGCAGTCTCTAAAGGAAGATAATGCAAGGAAGTGGATTGTCCCCTGCAGCCTCCAGAGGGAACACAGGCCTGTTAGCACTTTGATTTTAACTAAGTGAAACTGATTTCAGATTTCTGGCCTCCAAAAGTGTTAAGAGAATAAATTTGTATTATTTTCAGTCATTGCTGCTGCTGCTGCTGCTGCTAAGTCACTTCAGTCGTGTCAGACTCTGTGTGACCCCATAGACGGCAACCCACCAGGCTCCCCCATCCCTGGGATTCTCCAGGCAAGAAACCCTGCAGCCTCCAGAGGGAACACAGGCCTGTTAGCACTTTGATTTTAACTAAGTGAAACTGATTTCAGATTTCTGGCCTCCAAAAGTGTTAAGAGAATAAATTTGTATTATTTTCAGTCATTGCTGCTGCTGCTGCTGCTGCTAAGTCACTTCAGTCGTGTCAGACTCTGTGTGACCCCATAGACGGCAACCCACCAGGCTCCCCCATCCCTGGGATTCTCCAGGCAAGAACACTGGAGTGGGTTGCCGTTTCCTTCACCAATGCATGAAAGTGAAAAGTGAAAGGGAAGTCAGTCGTGTCCGACTCTTAGCGACCCCACGGACCACAGACTACCAGGCTCCTCTGTCCATGGGATTTTCCAGGCAAGAGTACTGGAGTGGGGTGCCATCGCCTTCTCCGTTTTAGTCGCTAACTGCAGTAATTTGTTATAGTGGCAATAGGAAGCTAATACAGCACCTATGAAATCCCTTTCTTCCATAGATCAGGAACAAGCTAAGGCTGTTTGGTCTCACCACTTCTATTCAGCTTTGCAGTAGAGGTTCAGGGCAATTCAGCAAGAAAAATAAAAGACATCCAAATTAAGAAAGAAATAAAACTATATCTATTTTTTATTTTAAATAATTTTATTTATTTATTTGGCTATGCTGGGTCTTAGTTGTGGCACGTGGGATCTTCAGTCTTTGCTGCATCATGCAGGATTCTTAGTTGCAGCATTCAAACTCTTGGTTGAGGTATGTGGGATCTAGTTCACTGCCCAGGGATCAAACCTGGGCCCTCTCCATTGGGAGCATAGAGTCTAAGCCAGTGGCCCACCATAGAAGTCCACTACATCTATTTTTAAATAATGTAATCTTGTATATAGAAAGTCCTAAAAAATCCATGCAAAACTACTAGAACTAATAAACAATTTTAACAAGGTTGTACAATACAAAACCAATATATAACAATCAGTTGTAGCTTTATACACTTGCAATGAAAAATCTGAAAACGAATTAGGAAAATTCCATTTAAAATAGCAAAACAAAACTTAGGAATAAATTCAACAAAAGGTTTTAAAACTTGTTCATAGAAAGGTTCAAAATGTCACTGAAAAAAATTTAAGAAAACCTGTGTAAATGGGAAAACATTCATTTCCTGTTCATGGGATGGAAGACTTAATGTCATTATTTCCCCCAATTTTCTACATATCCAACACAATCCCTATCAAAACCCCACCTTGATTACTTCAAAAATTGTCAAGCTAATCCTAAAATTCATAAGGAACTGCAAGAGATCAGAATAGCTAAAAGAATTCGAGGAAAAAGAAATAAAATTGTAGAACTCATTATTCTTGATTCTAAAACTTATTTCAAAGCTAAAGAAATTAAGACTCATGATACTGACATAAAGTTAGACATATACATCAATGCAATAGAATTGAGAGTTCAGAAATAAGCCTTCACATTTCAGTTTGTTAACTCAGTCATGTCTGACTCTTTGCGACTCCATGGACTGCAGGACGCCAGGCCTCCCTATCCATCACCAAATCCTGGAGTTTACTCAAACTCATGTCCATTGAGTCAGTGATGCCATCCAACCATCTCATCCTCTGTTGTCCCCTTCTCCTCCTGTCTTCAATCTTTCCCAGCATCAGGGTCTTTTCCAATGAGTCAGCTCTTCGCATCAGGTGGCCAAAGCATTGGAGTTTCAGCTTCAGCATCAGTCCTTCCAATGAACACTCAGACTGATCTCCTTTAGAATGGACTGGTTGGATCTCCTTGTAGTCCAAAGGACTCACAGTTCAAAAGCATCAGTTCTTTGGCACTCAGTTTTCTTTATAGTCCAAATCTTACATCTATACATGACTACTGGAAAATCCATAGCTTTGACTAGACGGACCTTTGTTGGCAAAGTAATATCTCTGCTTTTTAATATGCTGTTTAGGTTGGTCATAAATTTTCTTCCAGTGAGCAAGTGTCTTTTAATTTCATGGGTGCAGTCACCCTCTGCAGTGATTTTGGAGCCCCAAAAAATAAAGTCTCTCACTGTTTCCACTGTCCACCCCCCATCTATTTGCCATGAAGTGATGGGACCAGATGCCATGATCTTAGTTTTGTGAATGTTGAGTTTTAAGCCAACTTTTTCACTCTCCTCTTTCACTTTCATCAAGAGGCTCTTTAGTTCTTTGCTTCCTGCCATAAGGGTGGTGTCATCTGCATATCTGAAGTTATTGATGTTTCTTTTGGCAATCTTGAGTCCAGCTTGTGCTTCATCCAGCCCGGCATTTCTCATGATGTACTCTGCATATAAGTTAAACAAACAGGGTGACAATATACAGTCTTGATGTACTCCTTTCCCGATTTGGAACCAGTCTGTTGTTCCACGTCCAGTTCTAACTGTTGCTTCTTGATCTGCATGCAGATTTCTCAGGAGGCAGTTCAGGTGGTCTGGTATTCACATCTCTTTAAGAATTTTCCAAAGTTTGTTGTGATCCACACAGTCAAAAGCTTTGGCATAGTCAAGAAAGCAGAAGTAGCTGTTTTTCTGGAACTCTCTTGCTTTTTCAATGATCCAACGGATGTTGGCAATTTGATCTTTGGTTCCTCTGCCTTTTCTAAAACCGTCTTGGACATCTGGAAGTTCACGGTTCACGTACTGTTGAAGCCTTGCTTGGAGAATGTTGAGCATTACTTTGCTAGCGTGTGAGATGAGTGCAATTGTGTGGTAGTTTGAGCATTCTTTGGCATTGTCTTTCTTTGGGATTGGAATGAAAGCTGACCTTTTCCAGTCCTGTGGCCACTGCTGAGTTTTCCAAATTTGCTGGCATATTGAGTGCAGCACTTTCACAGCATCATCTTTTAGGATTTGAAGTAGCTCAACTGGAATTCCATCACCTCCACTAGCTTTGTTAGTAGTGATGCTGCCTAAGGCCCATTTGACTTGCATTCCACGATATTTGGCTCTAGGTGAGTGATCACAGCATCGTGATTATCTGGGTCATGAAGTTCTATTTTGTATAGATCTTCTGCATATTCTTGTCACCTCTTAATATCTTCTGCTTCTATGGATGCAATGTATAGCACACGGAATATAGCCAATATTTTGTAATAACTTTATATGTGGTATAATCCATAAAAACATTGAATTACCTGCTGCACACCTGAAACTAATATAATATTGTAAGTCATCTATATTTCAATTTAAAAAATTAAAAAAACTTATAAAAGGACTTTACGATAAGTTAACTTTACACATAATGTAAATAGTGGATTTTTAAGTGTCTCAAGACTGTATGGCAACCCACTCCAGTATTCTTGCCTGGAGAATCCTGTGGACAGAGAAGTCTGGCTGTTCATAGGGTAGCACAGATTCGGACACCACTAAAGTGACTTAGCATGCACGCACAAGGCTATGTGTTGTCATGCTGCTTATTTAACATATATGCAGAGTATATCATGAGAAATTCCAGGCTGAATGAAGCTCAAGCTGCAATCAAGATTGCTGGGAGAAATATCAATAACCTCAGATATGCAGATGTTTCTCCTGTGGCAGAAAACAAAGAACTAAAAAGCCTCTTGATGAAAGTGAAAGAGGAGAGTGAAAAAACTGGCTTAAAGCTCAACATTCAGAAAACTAAGATCATGGCATCTGGTCCCGTCACTTCATGGCAAATAGATGGGGAAACAATGGAAACTATGAGAGACTTTATTTTTGGGGGCTCTGAAATCACTGCACATGGTGACTGCACCCATGAAATTAAAAGACGCTTGCTCCTTGGAAGAAAAACTATGACAAACTTAGCATATTAAAAAACAAAGACAGTACTTTGCTGACAAAAGTTCATCTAGTCAAAGCTATGGTTTTTCCAGTAGTCATGTATGGACGTGAGAGTTGGACCATAAAGAAGGCTGAGCGCCAAAGAACTGATGCTTTTGAATTGTGGTATTGGAGAAGACTCTTGAAAGTCCTTTGGACAACAAGGAGATCAAACCAGTCAATTCCAAAGGAAATCAATCCTAAATATTCATTGGAAGGGCTGCTGATGAAGCTGATGCTCCAATATTTTGGCCACCTGATACAAAGAGCCTATTCACCAGGAGAGACCCTGATGCTGGGAAAGATTGAGGGCAGGAGGAGAAGGGGGCAACAGAGGATGAGATGGTTGTGGGGAGAGGGCACTGAGTCAATAGACTCCATGGATATGAGTTTAAGCAAGCTCCAGGAAACAGTGAAGGACAGGGAAGCCTGGTGTGTTGCAGTCCTTGGGGTCATAAAGAGTCAGACATAACGGAGCAGCTGAACAAAAACATGATATATTTTCCTTCTAATATATTGCCCTCATTGGTTTGCAGTACATTCATAGATTTTTGTTGTTCTTCTTTCCATTTACTACATCATTTAGTTCAGCCTTGCAAAATGTATGACTTTATACATTATTCTAAGTGTTGAGATGTATGTATTAAATACTTTTCATCTCTTTTAGTCCCCTAGTAAAAATATTACCAAACTTCAGGTTTTATTTTTCCCCAGTAGCCTATAAATTCCCTGAGGCTAACACATCCCAGCCTCACTTTTATTCCCACTTTTTATCTAGCACAATGCCTGATACAAAGATACTGCTTATAATTCCTTAGAACTCCTCTTATTTTCCCCTTTCCAACCTGAATCTAATTCCCTTGAGCACCCATACTTGGGTGCATTTATATTTGTTCTATTAATACTCTTTCCTATCATCTGTGTAGCCCTATTTTTTACATGTAAGTTCTTATTAATGAATGAATAAACTTACATCCGCTCTCCCATTTGCCACATCAAATTCATGTTTCAAAATGAATGTATTCAAATCAAATGCAGAGTCTAAATTTTGCATGCATCAGTTATTTTGATTGTCACTTATAGAACCATTACTCACTTATTTGTCTTAGACTATGAATGTAAAGATAACAGAAACTTGTCCCAGAGGTCTGTGCAATTTTCTTTGTAAATTCTCCAACTGAGAGCTCTTTGTAAGTAAGTGCCTGCTAAACATGGCTGGACAATGGTGAAACTCCAATCCTTCTTTTGCCCATTTGAATTTTATATCTTTGCAGGAGACAGTTTATTACTTTTGGAACAATTACTTATGAAAGAGGAAAATTGGACTCTCATAGAGAATGGAACAGGTATTGACTGGACCAGTAGAATCCAGAAAGCTAAGAGGATCAGCCTTGAAGAATAAACCAAACTCTGTCTCTGGTATTTTTCTGGAGGCATTTTTTACTCCGGTTGGAGTGAAGGCAGGCCAACTGGGGATAATGTGAGTGGGTGGGGGCAGGGGTATGAAGCTTTCACCTTGGCTTCCACCTTGGAATTAATAGGGCTTTTGTGCCCCTAGATCTCTGGGTCCAGCACCTTTCAGTTTGAAACACCACTAAATAAAACCAGTGCATCCAGCGATCTTTTCCCCATCTAAAACTGACTAGCAGCTTCACAAGCCTATTGTTCTATAAAGAGTCCAGCTGATTACTTATATGTATTTCTTTAAAATCCAGACAGAAAACATCCCTAGAGCATCAGAGCAAACCTGTCATAGGCTTCATTATCTTTCTACTTATAATTAAATCACTGCAGAGAGATGTTGTGTACCTAGCTTAAAATAAATACATTTTGTTGTACAACCAAGAGATATGCCACTTGATGGAAAAAAGTTAATTGAAGCCACAGATTCTCTGCAATACCCAGAATTGATCTTCCATTTATCCTAGGTTGCCTGCCTGACTCCATCCTCTCTTAAGTGACTTGTTTAGCAGTTCCTCTTGCAATTGATTTCTGGTGTCTACCGACCAGTTTCCAAATCGTGCTCAAATATGTCTAAACCTCAGGAAAGGATTAAGACCCTTTCACCTCACTACACACATTACTGACAACACAAATTGGCTGCTGTATGCTGTATTTTACATAAGAATGGCCACACATCAAGGCCCAGGTGTTTATACAATTCTCTACCATTACCTCCTATTTGAGGGTGATAATAGCAATATAAAGAAAGAGAAAGTAATGATGCATATGAATAGAATAGAATGAGGTGTTCTATGCTGGGTTCTTGAAGAAAGTTAGAGATAACTTTAGACTGTAGAAACTATTCCTTTGGAAAGGAATTAAGACCTCTAAATTGTCTCTTCCTTAACTGTGCAGCACAAACCTTCCCCCACTAACCTTTCACACCATTCACATGTAATGCATTACAAACAAGTTTCAGTCTGGGTTTTAAAAAATGTTTTGAAAAAAAAAAAAGTTTTGATGGCTTACATCCAGCTAGTACATTTTCCCTCATGGAGAGGAACCAAAAAAGATAAACGTTTTGATAAATATAGACGTTGAATGACTAACAATTTCACTTTCTGAGCCTTATTTTCCTCATCTATAAAATACGAAAAAATCAGATCTCAGTTTACCTTATCATTTTGTGATACTTTGGTAAAATAACAGATAAATTTGTGTATTAAAAATGTCACACGTGTGAGGTGAAAGTTGACTAGAACGAGAGATACGTAGAAATGTGGAAAGGGGTCGGGACAAAGGTAAAAGAAATTTGGGATAGAAAAAGAAAAAAGAAGTGAAGGAAAAGAAGACGAGGAATAAGGAGGTAATTTCAGCGGCGATAAAGGCTGTAATAGGAAGCGCAACCTCTCAGGAACACTGGGGGAGGGGCCGCAGGGCGGCTGGGTCACGTTGCCGGGGGAGCCATTTTGGGAGTGCACGGCGGTTCTGCGCGGGGCCTATTTGGCTGTGACGCCTAGCCCAGGTTTCTACCGCCCTAGGGCTCATCTAAAACCTAAGATGGCGGCATTTGGATAGGGTGTAAGCGCTGCAGGCATACTTTATGTGAAAAGACGGCCAAAGGACGAGTCTCCTAAGGAATGTCCAGAAACTTGCGGATTATTTATGTTGTGGTGAGTGCTGAAACTCGCATCGAGTTGAAAAGTGACCATTAGTAAGGTTACACACTTCGGCATCGCATGGCCTGACTGAGTGGGGGAGGAGCCGGTCTACATTTCATTTTTCTCTCTCTTCAAAATATTGCAGAGTAATTTCTCTCTCCTTAATCACTTTACTATCACGGATGAGGATAGGTGGTTGCAGAAACTAGCTCCTAGTGGGTATTCTGGGTCGTTTTCCTTTTTTTTTTTTTTTTNCCGTCTATGGGGTCACACAGAGTCGGACATGACTGAAGTGACTTAGCAGCAGTAGCAGCAGCAAGATGCTCTGAATGTATAGTTGCTGTATTTAGCAAACAGGATGCCCAGTTACATATGCAATTTACATATGAAATTCAGAATAACGACTAATAGTTATGCAGTATTTTGAATATACTTAGACTAAAAAAAATTATTCATCATCTGATATTCACATGTACCTGAGTATCCTGCATGTTATCTGGCCACCCTAAATGAATTCACCCTCTGAGCTCTTCCTCAGATTCCTCTGTTGTGGGAATAAGTTCAAATCCAAAAAAAATTAAA
Organism: Oreotragus oreotragus; assembly: GCA_006410675.1. Classification (NCBI taxonomy): domain Eukaryota; kingdom Metazoa; phylum Chordata; class Mammalia; order Artiodactyla; family Bovidae; genus Oreotragus; species Oreotragus oreotragus. Next base: position 50,494 of record SJYX01006750.1, on the reverse strand, counting down.
AATAACAGTGGGTAGATTTTTTTTTTCCTTTGATAGAAATGCAGGAGCCACTGCTACCTCAGGAAGAATCACATTTTTAGATCAAATATTAGTGCTATCACTGACCATAACACAGGTTCAGATGAGAGGGAAGGAGCAGAAACAGAGAAGGGTGTCTTGATGCCTTTGCCGGGGTGCCTCTGAGTCGATGCTTGTTGCCCAGTGCCCATGATCTGTGAGCTTAAGCACAGCTACAGCCGGGGCTGCTGTAGCAAAGCTCTACAGACTAGGTGGCTTAATTAAACAACAGAAAGTAATTATGTCACAGTTCTGGAGGCTAGTTCAAGACAAAGGCATTGTTTGGATTGGTTTCTCCCAACGCCTCTCTCCTTGGCTTGCAAATGGCTGTCTTTTCCCTCTGTTTTCACGTGTCTTGCCTCTGTGTGTCTGCATGTCTGAGTCCAAATTTCCTCTCATTATAAAGACACTGGTCATATTGAATGAGAGGCCTCCCTTATGGTCTCATTTAACTAAATTATCTCTTTAAAGTCCTTATCTGCAAATACAGTTACAATCTGAGGTGCTGGGACTTCAGCATATGATCTGTAGGGGACACAACTCAGTCCATAACAGGTAGTATGGAGTCTCTTTATTATCTCCTCTCTCAGAGGAAGGCTTTTGAGATGTTTGTCTTCTTAGGAAATTTAGAAATTTTCAGTGTTAACAGTTCCAGTCCCAGGTCAGTTCATTTTCCCCATCCAATGTGTACAAAAACTCTTAATTTCTATTTCTTTATTGAGTCCTGTGTTCCAGGTCTTGGGTATTTTCATCCTGCTCCAGAAAGTATCAATTTTCTGATGGACGGTGCTTTGTTGGAGGGGTCACTTAGCTAGGTTGTCAAATGGGCCAACCGGCTCTCTGTACCATCAGCCCTCAGATTCAAGCCTTTAGATGGGACCTGAAAGACATTGGGTTCTATAGACACTCACTGCCTCTTGTGGGCAGTTCTTAGACAGGCAGAGATGAAAAGTGACTAATCTCCAGGGATTACAGCCTTTTAACTAATCAGTGACTGCTGCTCATATGTTAGATAACTCATTCCTTCTCCATGAAGAGGATAGGCAAGGGAGAGGGTAAGAAGCCAGGAGTTCTACTCTCTTTGGATCCCTTCATGTGGATTAAAACCTGAAAATGTTGTGTTAGTATCGGTATCAATATCAATATTTGCTAGTATTGGTATCAGTAGATAGTATTTCTATTAATATTTGCACTAGTATTGGTGTCAACATTATTATCAGTATCAGAGTCAGTATTTGTTAATGTTAAAATTGGTGTTGGTGTTAGTAATAATGCAATGAAATGTTCATATTAATATAATAAAATATTTAAAACCATTTATTAGCACAAACAGAGGCCAGGAAAGGTTTATTTCCTTCTCCTTCACTCTCCCCTTCACTGAAATGTCTCCTTTTGTTTTGGAAAAGGATTGATCATTTCTCTTCCATTTGATAAATACTTATTGAGAATCATTTGAGGGTCAAATGATCTGCCACTGCAAGGCATTGACTTTGGTGGATGGAGAAGATTTTTGATTGAGAAGAACTTTGAGTAGTAGATTCATTCTTGGAGAACATGGGGGAGCCCCTAACAGAAAAGGGACCGCTTTTTGACAGTTTTTGTGGGGTTTGGTCTGAGAGAGATGAGTAGAGGGGTCAAGATATTGGAAACGTGGCATGAATATGGACACCTTCTCTCCAATGGCCAGCCTTGCAGAGACACAACAGAGAGAATGGAGAGCATTTCAGGGGAGTCAGTGGGACCAAGTGTCTTTGGGTTTTCAGTGGTGTCTCTATGATGAGAGTTGTTTCCACAGACAAATAGCGGCAGTGCGGACATTCTATCTTAAGATGTCTTGCCTGAGGAGAACCTGCTTTTCTGTGGGCTTGATTTTGATCTTTTTATGTGAGCAGGCTCATTACTCTGGATGTGTGCTCATTGCTAAGTCGTGTCCAACTCTGCAATCCCGTGGATTGTAGCCTGCCAGGCTCCTCTGTTCATGGGATTCTTCCGACAAGAATACTGGAGTGGGTTGCCATTTCCTCCTCCAGGGAATCTTCCTTACCCAGTGATTGAACCCACCTATCTTGCATCTCCTGCACTGGCAGACAGATTCTTTACCACTGCCCCACCTAGGAAGCTAAGTACATAACTTTATGTATTACTCTGGATACATCTTTCAAATAACAGCTCATCAGCCTACTTTTTAAATATAGAAAACCCCTTGCTAGATAAACTAGAGCTTTGTGAGGGGAGGAACTGAGATGTCATTGCTGAAATGAAAAGGGACACAGTCTGTAGAAACTGCATTTATCAGTGTTTTGGAAAAAGAGATCTTTAGATGATTGTTATGCGCCATGGTACCTCCCTCAAAAATTTAGGTACTTATTATATAGAGAGGAGAGGCTCAAGAGGGAGACGATATATGTATAGTTATGGCTGAATTGCGTTGTGGTATGGCAGGAACCAAAATAGCATTGTAAAGCAGTTTTCCTTCAATTAAAAAATAAATTAATGAAAAGTTAGGTATTGTTCAACAAGCCTTCACAAAACATCTTCAGTGGTACCTGAATCCCACCAAGACAAAAAGAAAAAGAAAGATCACAGATTTGTACCAATAGACTGTACAATGTGATTTTCCCACTTATGTTCTGTGATATTAGGGAGAACTAATATTCTAAAGTCTATGAATCCTGTCATGGCAGCTCAGGTTCAGAAAATCAGATCCTCCTCAAGCAAGATATCTAAACAATATTATAAATTATTTTAATTACATAAATACTTAAATATATGTAATGTACATACACACACAGACACACACACAGTGGGTTACCAAAGACCTACAAGCATTTCTGGAGCCAATTCAACTCAGTAGAATGTCTAAACAAATCATATAAATTATACTTAAGGCTATCCAAATAGATGGTAAGGGCAAGCATTTTCCTATTTAGAAGTATATAGTAAATGAAGACATAGTAATAGAACTAATAATATCTTACCATTGTTTATCCCCTCATGATTAAGTGAATATAGACAATGATTGTTGGTGGCTGCTGACATCAAGAAAAAGAGAGACAGATGTTGTGTACCTTCGGACAGATGTTCTCAACATCATCCATGAATTAGTCTTGTCCTCTCCCCTAAAACTGAAATGGAATCTGGTCAGCCAGGAATAATAGAGGACTGAGGAACACAGTCAGCAACACCAGAGAGATGCCATCAGAAAAACTCAAGACTGTTTAGTACATTAGAGGACAAATGACTTCTTTTCTTTGACAACATTGAAAACATTACAAGAAAAAGATAAAAGAAGGGCATAAAATTAAAAGAGAAATCTATCAACCTATTGCATTGTATGGAACCACATTTAAGTCCCAGTGTGAACAAATAAACTGTTAAAAAAGAAAAAAAGAGAGAGAAGCATGTTTATAAAGCGATCAAATAAATATGAATATTGACTAGATATTTAATGATATTAAGGAATAATTATTAAATTTGGTGGAAAATAATGACACTGAAATTATGTTTTAAAAAGGGTCAAGTCAGATACTCTTTGACCTAAATACTTGATACTGTAAACAACTATATGGGGAAATTAAAGAAGATCTAAAAAAAATGGAGATACACTACATTTATGGGATCAGAAAATCCAGTATTATGAAGACAGCAGTTCTCCTCAAATTGACCTATAGATTTAATGCAATACAAATGATAATCCTAGCAGGCTTTAAAAATAAACTGATAGGCTGATTCTAAAATGTATGAGAAGAGTGAAATATTCAGAATAGCCAAAACAGTCTTAAAAAGCACAAGGTTAGAAGGCTTGTACTAACTAATTCAAGGCTTCTATAAAGCTACAGTAATCAATAAAGTATGGTATTGGCATAAGGTCAGACTTACAGATAGGAGGAACAGAATAGGCAGTCCAGAAATAGATGGTCAAGTTTTCCAAGGAATTCATGAGAAAAAGTAACAGATGGGTTACCTATATGGAAGAAAAGAAGGAATATTAACCCTCACCTCACACCATTAACAAAATTTAATTAAAAATAAACCAAAAGCTTAAAATTGTAAAGAGAGAAAACTGTTAAAACTTCTAGAAGAAAGCATAGGAAAAACTCTTTGTGACACCAGGTTATAGGTGAAAATTTCTTAAACAGAATACAAAAAGTGTACTCTTTGAAAGAAAACAATTATTAGAAAAATATACTTTATAAATTTAAAAAATTCTCAAAAATATACAAGCAACTTATGCATCTCAAGTCCAGAAAAATAAATGACCCAATCAAAAAGTGGGCCAAAGAACTAAATAGACATTTCTCCAAAGAAGACATATGGATGGCTAACAAACACATGAAAAGATGCTCAACATCATTCATTATCAGAGGAATGCAAATCAAAACCACAATGAGGTGCCATTTCACTCCAGTCAGAATGGCTGCTATCCAAAAGTCTAGAAGCAATAAATACTGGAGAGGATGTGGAAAAACGGGAACCCTCTTACACTGTTGTTGGGAATGCAAACTAGTACAGCCACTATGGAGAACAGTGTGGAGATTCCTTAAAAAATTGCAAATAGAACTGCCTTATGACCCAGCAATCCCACTGCTGGGCATACACACCGA
>SJYX01006750.1:11680-44082 GCA_006410675.1 Oreotragus oreotragus | reverse complement strand
GGGGATGATCCAGAGAGATGATATGGGGTGGGAGGTGGGAGAAGGGTTCAGGATTGGGAACTCATGTACACCCGTGGCTGATTCATGTCAATGTATGGCAAAACCAATACAGTATTGTAAAGCAAAATTAAAAAAAAATATATAATATAGATTAAAAAATACAATACAAACTAAGGATAACACTCTAAAAAAAGAGACATAGATGGAGAATTAATAGAATTATTAGAATTAATATGTGAATTTTTAGAAATAGAGTGAATTCTAAAAGTCCTTGAGCTACAAGGGCAGTGCATAAATACCTACTGTATTTCTTTATAGAAACATTGTAGAAAATAAAGTTTAAATTTTACTTTACAAGTAAAAAAAAAAACACAATTAAAGAAGCAAAAGGGGAATTTACAGACTTAAAAATATTTGAGCAACATGTATTTGACAGAGGGCTGATGTATTAGTTGTCTATTACAAGACAACAATTTATCACTGAAACTTGGCAGCTTAATAAAGCAACAAACATTTATTGCCTTGCACTGTATCTGAGGTTTGAAAGTCTAGGAATGCCTTAGCTGTATTGTTCTGGCTCAGAGATCTTTCACAGTATTGCAAGAAAGCTGTCATCAGGGCTGCTCCATCAGGAAAAAACTAAATTAAAACTGCAATACGATACTACTAATATACTCATCAGAATGTTTAGACTAAGAAGACTGACAATGCCAAGTGCTGGTGACCAACTGAGACTGTCATATACTGTTAGTAGGAATGCAAAATGGTAGTCACTTTGGTAGAGTTTGACACTTTTTTTTATCAAGTTAAATATATACTTTCCATATAATCTGGCAATCTCATTCTTAAATATTATCTAAGAGAGATGAAATTATATGTCCATCCAAAGACTGTGTGCAAATATTCATAGCAGCATTATACTGCTAAAAGCTAAAATCTGGAAATAGTCCATCAACTAGTGAACAGACAAATAAATTCTCGTGTATTCATACTATGAATAGGGCTTCCCTGGTGGTTCAGATGGTAAAGAATCTGTCTGCCATGCGAGAGAGCCAGGTTAAATTCCTGGGTCAGGAAGATCCCCTGAAGAAGGAAAAGGCAACCTACTCCAGTATTCTTGCCTGGAAAATGCCATGGATGGAGGGGCCTGGTGTCCTCCAATCCATGGGATCACAGAGTCAGATACAACTGAGTAATATGACACATTCATACTATGAAATACTTACACCAATAAAAAAAAAAGACTGAATTGTTAATGCACAAATCACATGGGTGAATCTCAAAAGCAGTGAACAAAATCAAGCACAAACTATATAAGACAAAAGGAAAAACTATAGTGACAGAAAACAGATTAGTTGGGACTAAGGGCTGAAGGAGAGAATTGTCTATAAAGGGTATGAAAGATCTTTGGCAGTGATGGAAATGTTCTGTATTATGATCATGATAGTGGTTACACAACTATAAATAACTATCAGAATTTAACAAGCTGAATACCAAAAATGAATGAATTTTGTTCTGTGTAAATTATACCTCACAGACCTATTAACAGAGTAATCTTTTTAGAGATATGCTGAAATATTTATAGATGAAAATATATGATGTTTCAGATTTGCTTCAAAATAATTCTGAGTCTGGGAGGATGAGTAAGAGATATATGGAAGCAAGATTGGTCAGGAGGTGACTTGTGTTGAAGTCAGGTGATGAAGACATAGGGCTTTATGTTTTTGTTTTTTTTTTTCACATTTTAAAAGAGATTTCCACAATAAAAATATTTAAAAACAAAAGCAAAACAAACCACATAGATTAACTATATCTGAATCATATTTGTTCAGAGTCTTTGAATCTTTCCAGGCTATCCATCTTGAACAAGCAGAAATGTAAAAGAGTAACAAAGAGTTGTAACAAAGAGACTCAAATATTTAGCTTGACAAGGTAGAAGTTGACTTCTTTATAAAGTAAGATAGAAGTCAATTTTGAGCTCATTAACTCTTCAAGAACTAAGGGGGTAGTCTAGGATGGGGAGGAAAGTCTGTTCCATAGGGTCATGTGGTGGCCCAGGCTCCTTCTGTCTTGTTCCTCTGCCTCCTCCAGGATGCTATTTTAATGGCTGAAGCTGACCCACCAGCACCATTTCAGCCAGTGGGAAAGAAGAGAGTAAAAGGCAATGCATACTTTTTTCAGAGATTGCTACTAATCACATTCCATTGGCAAGAACTTAATCTCATGTCTCCATTTGCAAAAGAGGCTGGGAAGTCTACCCTCTGTGTGGATAGCATATTAGTTTGCTGAACATTTTCATGTGTACACATACACACACACAAACACACACTTTTTATGTACTGTTCTTTAGGAGTAGAGGGTGTACACCGAGATGTGTACAATAACAGTGATAGAGGAAGCATGGAATTCACAAAATGAAATAGAACACATAAAACAGGCAAAAGGATTTATGTCTTGGGCAATAGCACCTGGAAATCTCAGGATGATGGTTCTGCAGATTAAGAGAGAAAACAGATTCTAGGTGAGGGAAAGTGGAAGAAGTCAAATTACCTGTGTCCGACTGTGTGGAAAAAGAATGTCGAGAAGGAACTCAAGGTTTATTTAGATGAGTTTGGGAAGTATTGCAAATATAGAAAATTATATAACTAGGAAATGAAGCGGTTGTCTCAAGGTAGAAATTGGATAAGGGGAAAAATATAACCATAGTTCATGACTTGGCTCAGCAAAGAACATTTACTCAGACATAATAATATGAATATTTGATATTGATTAAAACAAAAACTATGATAATATAAAAGTTGCAATAATGAGAATGGAAAGATAAGCAGGAGGAACAGAAAAGTGATAGACTGTCAACTCTTGAATTAGGAAGACAATAGAAAATATCAAAATTGACATAGCTGCAGAGGCATATTGTTGAAAAATATGGAAGACAAAGCTAAGAGGCCACAGAGGAATTGCTTTTAAAGCGTGAGGCTGTGTGTGTATTTTTTAGCACACTTGTTCTATTTATTTTAGTAAACTATGTGTATGCTGTTCTTTGATAAACACAAAATCGAATCTCATTGGAAAAGAAAGTGTTTGTAGCATAAAAACTGAAAATCAGTAGGAGAGAAGACACATCTCTCCATCCCACATTTATAAAAGTAGTTACTGAACTGAAGGTAAACAAGCCACACACGGAGGGTTGGCTGGCCATGCACGATGAGGAAGAGTGACATAAAGGATGAAGGGATGATGGAGGGGAATGAAAGGCTGAGCCCCTCGAATCTGCCAGGAGGTAATTTCAGGGAGGAGAGCTTCCCTGAAGATGGTCCCCTGAGACTTCACCTTTGAAAAATGGCCCAAATTCTGTGACTCAGTACTGGCTGTTGCATCAGTATGAGTCACACTGGGGGCATTTTAAGCGTGGATGACACAGGTAGAATTTTATTGCCTGCAAATCATCTTTTATTAATCTTATGTCCTGAGGATTGTATGACATAAGCTAACAAATGGAGACCAGAGATAGGAACTTTGCAGGATAGGTGCTTACATTCACAGCATTCTAATGAATTTTATACATAATATATATATATATATAAAAGATTTAAGCTGAAGTCTGTTTCATTCTTTTCAATGTCTCCTAGATCATGTTGAAATTACCATATATAATGGATAAGTGGAGATGCAATGGGTACATGCCACCTAATGGAATAAGTGAATTGAAAACTGTTGGTTTTAAAGGAATTTTTGTATTTCTGAGTGAGGTTAACAGCCTACATACTCAATATATCTTATTACAGATTACTGAAACTGCTTCATTCTATAAACACAGATAGATATACTGAGTACATTCTGAAGAGAGTTCATTTTAAAAAATCAGTATTTCACATTCTGTCAGTAACCTCTCACCCTGAAACCACATTAGGGGGATGTATTCAGTTTAGTTCAGTTCAGTTCAGTCACTCAGTCGTGTCTGACTCTTTGTGGCCCCATGGACTGTAGCACTCCAGGCCTCCCTGTCCATCACCAACTCCCAGAGTTTACTCAAACTTGTGTCCATTGAGTCGGTGATGACATCCAACCATCTCATCCTCTGTCGTCCCCTTCTCCCACCTTCAATCTTTTCCAGCATCAGGGTCTTTTCAAATGAGTCAGCTCTTCGCATCAGGTGGCCAAAATATTGGAGTTTCAGTTTCAACATCAGTCCTTCCAATGAATATTCAAGACTGATCTCCTTTAGGGTGGACTGGTTGGATCTCCTTGCAGTCCAAAGGGACTCTAGAGTCTCCTCCAACACCACAGTTCAAAAGCATCAATCTTCAGCACTCAGCTTTCTTTATAGTCCAGCTCTCACATCCATACATGACTACTGGAAATACCATAGCCTTGACTAGACAGACGTTTGTTGGCAAGGTAATGTCTCTGCTTTTTAATATGCTCTCTAGTTTGGTCATAACTTTTCTTCCAATTCAGCCACCATCTGCAGGATTTGGGAGCCCAGAAAAATAAAGTCTGCCACTGTTGCCACTGTTTCTCCATCTGTTTGGCATGAAGTGATGGGACCAGATGCCATGATCTTTGTTTTCTGAATGTTGAGTTTCAACCCAACTTTTTCACTCTCTTCTTTCACTGTCATCAAGAAGCTCTTTAGTTCTTCTTCACTTTCTGCCATAAGGGTGGTGTCATCTGCATATGTGAGGTTATTAATATTTTTCCTGGCAATCTTGATTCCAGCTTCATCCAGCCCAGCATTTCTTATGATGTACTCTGTATACAAGTTAAATAAGCAGGGTGACAGTATACAGCCTTGACGTACTCCTTTTCCTATTTGGCACCAGTTCATTGTTCCATATCTGGTTCTAACTGTTGCTTCCTGACCTGCATACAGATTTCTCAAGAGGCAGGTCAGGTGGTCTGGTATTCCCATCTCTTTCAGAATTTTCCACAGTTTATTCTGTTCCACATAGTCAGAGGCTTTGGCATAGTCAATAAAGCAGGAATAAATGCTTTTCTGGAACTCTCTTGCTTTTTTGATGATCTAGAGGATGTTGGCAATTTGATCTCTGGTTCCTCTGCCTTTTCTAAAACCAGCTTGAACATCTGGAAGTTCATGGTTCACATATTGCTGAAGCCTGGGTTGGAGAATTTTGAGCACTACTTTACCAGCATATGAGATGAGTGCAATTGTGTGGTATTTTGAACATTCTTTGGCATTGCCTTTCTTTGGGATTGGAATGAAAACTGACCTTTTCCAGTCCTGTGGCCACTGCTGAGTTTTCCAAGTTTGCTGGCATATTGAGTGCAACACTTTCACAGCATCATCTTTCAGGATTTGAAATAGCTCAACTGGAATTCCATCACCTCCACTAGCTTTGTTCGTAGTGATGCTTCCTAAGGCTCACTTGACTTCACATTCCAGGATGTCTGGCTCTAGGTGAGTGATCACACCATCGTGATTATCTGGGTTGTGAAGATCTTTTTTGTACAGTTCTTCTAGTGACCCTCAAATTTCATCTGTCCATGTTACTATGCTTTTTACCAAACGAGGAGAAACACTGTGAAAAGGAAATGGAGAGAAATAGTCCATCTTGACTAAGTCAGTTGTAAGCATTAACAGTCTATTGCAACTCAGATAGAAAGAATTTCTCTTTGTTTCTATGAAAATGAGGAGATTAGGAAAAGGGAGAAACTATATCCATGAGGATAATTCTTCCTCACTTAAAGTGCTGAGGGCTTTTCTAACGAGGGTCGCTAAGCCCGTTTACATCACACAGAATCCAGCGTTGCCACCTGCTTGGAATAAGAGCACACTGAGTAAAAATAACAGAAATGAATACAAGAACTTGCCCCCAAATGGGCTTGCTTGAAGATGAAAGTGAGAAGACAAAAACACATTTGCCTTTGCAAACATGTGGGTGAAGAATAGAATTGTTATTGTTCTGAATGTTTTCCTAATCAAACCTGAGCAGACTCCAGGAAAAAAAAAAAATGTGTCTTTAATAGAAAGATCCCCAAAATGACTCTGGGGAAAAGAAAAATCATCTTAATTCCCTTTGTCATAATTTAATACTTTCTTTTAACTGTTACATTTGTCAACAATGTAAAAACAAATTTATTGCAGATCTGAAAAGTGGGTTCATTTGTGTGTGTGTGTTGCACAGAAAAACACTTTGTGGTTTATATAAATGTAGTCATTCTCTATATTACCATTTCATGGTACATCGCACACCAAAGCAAGCAACCTGTGTCTTTCATGCACAAGTGTGGGGGGTTGGGGGCACTGAAAGAGGGATGTGGGAAGCCTTCAGCCCCAGAATGGAATCAGATAAAGCTAGTGGCTTGCTATTAGGATGTTAGCTTTGTCAAAGTCCTAGCATCTTCAATAGGCCAGCCCTCTCTCCGTTTGTCACCCTAGTGCCCCTTTTGTGCAAACAATTTCCCATTGGTATTACCCAGAGCTTGGAGTCGATAGCCGACTAGTCTCTTTGCCTGTACCATTATTTCCAGCAAGCTTGCTACCTCTGCAATAAATCCTGGAGGATTTGTGGGTGGACTGAGAAAATATGAGTGACAGAATGAGGTGATAAGGCCTGGATTCAGCTGAAACAAAGGCTTGTCCATTCTGTCCCGATGTGTCTGAGTCACTGGTCTCTGAAGATTTTATTTGATCGAGTTTTTGCCAGCTGTCCCGTGGAGTTAAAGCAAGTTCAAAATGAAGCCCAAGACCTTTTCTTTCACTGTCTATTAAGCTTGTCTCTTTCTTAGCCTTTTTATGTGGTGGTGGTGAACACTGGGTATTCAAGGTGGGTCAGCTGTGCAAGGAACTGTTTTAAGTGTTAGACTCAAATGAAAAGGCAGGCTCTGGCTTTATACAGCAGCCATTGACTGTTTTCAGGTGTGGAAGCAAGGAACGTGGTTTAATCAGAATTTCTCAGCCTGGTTGCAGAGGGTCTCTGATGAGCTCTTCAAAGCAGAGTTGTTTTTTAAAACAAGATCAAATCCACAGCTCTCATTTAAGGTTTTCCTCCTCTTGGGTTTTATTTTTTCTTTTATCCAGAACAGCTTAACTTAGATATGGTGTCTGTTTATCAGTGATGGTTCATCAGATACCTTGGGCTGAATGTTTGTGTCTCCTCTACACAAATCCATATGTTGATGTCCCTAATCTCCAAGTGATGGTATTTGGAGGTGGGTCTTTGGGAGGTAACTAAGTTTAGATGAAGTCATGAGGGTCCCACCCCTATGGTAGAATTGGTGAGCTTATAAGGGGGTGAAGAGACTAAAGTTTCCCCCTCCTTTCTCTCTCTCTCTCTGCCTTTCATGTGAGGCTACAGCCAGAAGACAATCACTTACAAACCAAGAACTCTCACCAGACAGCAAACAAGCTGGCACCTTGATCGTGGACTTGTCAGCCTCCAGAACTAGGAGGAATGAATGTTTGTTGGTTAAGCCATACAGTCTCTAGTATTTGTTGTAGCAGCCCAAGCTGAATAAGAGGGTCATTGTGGGCCAGCCGTGCTCTGAGCTGGGACTTGGATGGATGGAGCAGTCTCTGTCTGGGATATTGTCTGGACGAAAATGGGAGGATGACAAATCATGCAATGACGCTTAAAATCTCTTACAGAGGAGCTGTGTGTCGCTTCCACTCATATTCCCTTGACCAAAGCATGTCCTGGAGTGAACTGCTTCATCATTGGGTAGGGGAAAGATAAGCATTCCATTAGAAGGAAACAGGACAGTTTGGAGGCACTCTGATATGGTCTTCAGGAGCCCTTTGTTTCTCTGTATATAAATAAGGGGAGGAGATTAGATGTTTGATTCCTCTCAGTGACACCATGAGCCAGAAGTTCTGGCTCCAGAGACTTGGTGGAGATGTTCCAGTGTGGAGAAAGCTCCAGGGCCGTCACAACATGGCTGAGGTACACGTGTCACAGCCAAATAATTGTTGTGGAAATGAGGAGGGGGGAACCCACAAAGAACCTAGGGATACACTGTTTCCAAATGTTATCAGTTCAGTTCAGTCGCTCAGTCATGTCCGACTCTTTAAGACCCCATGAATCGCAGCACGCCAGGCCTCCCTGTTCATCAATCTCCTGGAGTTCACTCAGACTCACGTCCATCGAGTCCGTGATGCCATCCAGCCATCTCATCCTCAGTCGTCCCCTTCTCCTCCAGCCCTCAGTCCCTCCCAGCATCAGAGTCTTTTCCAATGAGTCAACTCTTCACATGAGGTGGCCAAAGTACTGGAGTTTCAGCTTTAGCATCATTCCTTCCAAAGAAATCCCAGGGTTGATCTCCTTCAGAATGGACTGGTTGGATCTCCTTGCAGTCCAAGGGACTCTCAAGAGNGACACAAGCCAACCCCCAGGGAGGGCATGTGACCTTGGGAGTACAGTTCTCTGTGGCAAAGGGTAATGCCTGCTGAGAGACTGGCTGAGAGCTGTCACCAGAAAATATTCTCAGCAGCTTTGAGTAGTGCTGGGTCCTGTAGAGGAGGACCACACCAGCCGTGACAATAGCTCTTAATGGTTATTGCTTCCTTTATGTACTCTTAAATTTCAGCGTTCAAATATGTCTCATGAATTTTTAAAAGTATCTGGCTTGTTTTACTTAACATGATATTTATTTTTAAGATTTAGCATTGCTACCTGTGACTGTAATTTGTTCATTTTCACAACAGTATTTATCTATTTTATTATACCCTGATTTATTCACGCTTTCTACTGTAGAGATGGGTTTCCTAGGTGGCGCATGGTAAAGAATCTGCCTGCCAAAGCAGGAGGTGCCAGAGACGCGGGTTTGATCCCTGGGTTGGGAATGTCCCCTGGAGTAGGAAATGACATCCCACTCCAGTATTCTTGCCTGGAAAATTCCATGCACAGAGGAGCTTGGTGGGCTACAGTCCATGGAATCACAAAGAGTTGGACATGACTGAGCACGTACAGCACTGTAGAGACACATTGGGCTGCCTCCCACCTCTGGCTCTATACAAATGCTGCTGCAAATGTCCCCATGAATGGCTCCTGGTCCACACTTTTTGCTGAAGACCCTGATGCTGGGAAAGATTGAAGGCGGGAGGAGAAGGAGATGACAGAGGATGAGATGGTTTGATGGCATCACCAACTCAATGGACATGAGTTTGAGCAAACTGTGGGGGATGGTGAAGGATAGGGAAGCCTGGCATGCTATAGTCCATGGAGTTACAAAGAGTCAGATACAACTGAGTGACTGAACAGCAAATGGTTGATTTACAATATTGTGTTAATTTCAGGTATGCAGGAGAGTGATTCAGTTATATATTTTTTCAGACAATATTCCATCAGAAGTTATTATAAGATATTGAATGTATTTCCTTATGCTATATAGTAAATCCTTGTTGCTATTCATTTTATATATAGTTGTTTTTATCTGTTAATCCCATACTTTTAATTGTCCCTTCCTCTCCTCTTTGGTAACCATAATTGTTTTCTATGTGAGTCTGGTGCACATTTTTATGTGTGTGTGTCTCTAGGATAGCCAACCAAAGAGTGACATTGATGGGATTTGGGGCTATACATACTTTCAGCTTTCCTTAGTGGTGCCAAATGGCTTACTTTCCTGCCAAAAAATGTTTGTATGTTTTGATTGTTCCACATTCTCATCAACACTTAGTATTTGTTATTGTTGTTTGTTTGCTTTTTTACTTTATTTTTTAATTAATTAATTAATCTCACTTTGCAATATTGTATTGGTTTTGCCATACATTGACTTGAATCCACCATGAGTGTACATGTGTTCCCCATCCTGAACCCCTCTCCCACCTCTCTCCCCATCCCATCCCTCTAGGTCATCCCAGTGCACCAGCCCTGAGCACCTTGTATCATGCATCAAACCTGTACTGNTTGCCATACATTGACTTGAATCCACCATGAGTGTACATGTGTTCCCCATCCTGAACCCCTCTCCCACCTCTCTCCCCATCCCATCCCTCTAGGTCATCCCAGTGCACCAGCCCTGAGCACCTTGTATCATGCATCAAACCTGGACTGGCGATTGTTTGCTTTTAATGTAGCCATCTGTTGGGTATTCCTGTCTCATCATGGTTTTATTTTTCATTTCCTTGATGACTAGAACCTTTTCATTTTTTTTTTATCCACTTAGATTTCCTCTTTTGTGTGGAACCTATTTTTGTCCACTTTTCTTTTTAGTTTCTTTTTCTTATTCAATTAAATAAGATCTTTATATATTTTAGATGTAAGAAATACTACAAATTAGCTAAATATTGCAAAATCCCTTTCTATTCTATGAGTACATTTTTCACCCTCTTAAGTCCCAGAAGTTCTTAATTTTAAAGTAATCGAAAATTATTGTTTCCTTTTGGTTAGTGCTTTTTTGCGGTCTCTTATAAAATGTGTTGNGAGCTCATGTGTTAGCTGGGGACTTTGGGCAGACGGCCTACATTTTTGCCTCACTTTCCCCTGTGTTTGGGTTCATCCACATGGTTACTGCTTCATAGGATGTTGTCAGAGGATAAATGTGTGACTGGTTATAAAGTACAAAGATCAATAATTGGCTTGTAGAAGCTCTCTATAAGCACTGAAAAGCACTCTTTCCTTCTGGAAAGAGAAGAAAGGTGCCAGTGAGCGGGGTCCGTGGCAGCCACGGCCTCCGCAAGGGAGGACTCAGCTCTCAGAATGCAGCCCACCCTGGGGTCTCCCCCTGCATTCCCCTCTGCACAGACCCCAGCCAAAAAAAAAAAAGTATTCATGTAATGTTGGTGATGGACAGGGAGGCCTGGCATCCTGCAGTCCATGGGGTCGCAGAGTCAGACACAACCAACTAGCACACTTTATCCTGTGAGTCTCTCTGGGGCTGGGAGTCAGGCCTTAGCTACCCATTCTCCAGATGAGAAAACTGAGGCTGTGAGAGCACAGGCCTTGGCCAGGTCTAAGTCCCAGGTGTGTTGTCCAGTGGCCTCTGGGGTAAGCAGGCCTGGGCTGAGTGTCAGAGCATGAGGCTGGCTCTGGATCGCAGGGGGGCAGGCAGCTCAGAGGGTATCGCTGACCTTTGGGCTGAGGACACGTGGCCTGCGGGTCCCCAGGGTGGGTTCCTCCTGCTTATTCTGTCATCTGGGTGAGCACACAGCTAAAAAAGGATGAGTGGGTGGTTTCTACAAGCCCCTGGGTGTCCTGGCTGGTGCCACAGCAAGGGCAGCCGCAGCCGGTGTGCGCACGGTGCCCTGACCAACCGCAGTGGCCGTGGGTCATCCCCTGTCCGGCCTCAAACCAGACACCAGAGCCCAGACCTTAGTACTTGGCCCATCCGCCTGGGGGCCACAGGCACTGGGCTTGTGGGCTGGACCCACTGACCCATCAGGCACAGTGCCAGGGCTCGTGGCACTTCTAGCAGCCCAGGGAAGTGCTTTTTTTATAATAAAAAACTACTTTGAGGTCGGAGTAAATGTTTAAGTGTGTAATGGGTATACTGCTGCCCTTATAGCAATGTGGTTGTAAAATAGAATTTTTAACATTTTTTTGTGGAGGAAGGGCCTCCAGAGGCTCAGCTGCCATGGGCCCTCGTGCAGCCTGAGGCCTCCCGGCCTCTGGGACTCAGGCCGTCCCAGCCCCATGCGGCTGGACCCACCGCAGAGGGGACCTCACCCCCACGCCACCCGGACGCGCCCCAGAGCAGAGCGGAGCCCCGTTCTTCCGGTGGGTTTTCCATTTCCAGGGATTAGGGCTCTGAAGGAAAGCGTCTTTGGGGCAGTTTCAACACAAACACCAGGATGCACTTAAAAATAGAACTCCCAAATGGAAACCCTGAAACCATGGCTTTCAGGCAGGCATTAAGCCTGAGTGGGGTCTTCAGGCTGGGGCAAAATCACACCTCCCCGCATGAACGTGGTCCTTGCAGCCCGCGGTACCGGGGAAGGAGCCTGTTCCCTTAGCAGTGGCTTCTGTGAACCTCTGCCAGTGTGCCCCCCAGACGGGGCTTGTGGACCAGCCTCCACCCCCACAAGACTGTCCCCTACCGCCTGTAAGACTGCAGGCCCCTCTCAGGGTTCCCCCTATTTTGACACCTGCCAAAACACCGTTTGTGGTTTTAAAGTGAGCTTCTTAGACTCCTTAGCGACAGAAGGAAAGAGCAGCGTGGGTCTCCGGGGTGAGCGTTCCCCTCACCATCCCTCCAGGAGGAGCCTGGCGGGGCCCTCCCCGAGAGACCCCTCTGGACCTCCAAGGCCCCCCTCCACAGACACTGGTATCGTGAGGGCCTGAGCACAGGTCAGGGGGTGCAGGGTAGGCTGGAGCTGCTCGCACAAGAGATTGCTAAACCTTTCGGAACTCTCTGAGGTATTGTGTTGAAAACGAAGGAAGTGGATGCTGAAAATTCACCGCCGCTTAGCTTAATTATTTGATCACTTTCTGCTCTAGCCTGCACCTTCGGGGCCACCTGTCGGGTGTGTATAGACTATGTGTACTTCGCCCGCTCCAAAGTCAGTTGTCACTTTGGGCTAAGGCTGGAGTATTTACATCAGGGAAACTGGAAGATCTGACCCAGTGAGAGTGATAATAAAGTGTGTGTATCTGCAGCCACTCCATGCGGAATAGCACAAAAGAAATCAAGGCAGTTCATTTCAGTATTCAAAAATGATCATTAAGTTCAGCAGAGTAATCACTCACGTCATTGCTGAACAAGCCAGGTTCCTCTGCAGAAACTGGTCGAATATCTTTCCTCTTACTTGTGAAAACAAGTGGAACTGTTAGCCCACATTTAGGCCAGGGCTACACTTGACAATTGCAGCCGCAGGTTGACTGTGAACCCAAGTGTTCAGCAAAAATCCACAGAAGCGTTCTGTGAGACTTGATTACCGACCTATATGGCATTTGTAATAGAGTATCGTGCATTTTGTGGGGCTTCCCAGGTGGCTTAGTGGTAAACAACCTGCCTGCCTATGCAGGAGACCTCGGTTCCATCCCTGGGTCGGGAAGATCTCCTTGAGAAGGAAATGGCATCCCACTCCGGTATTCTTGGCTGGGAAAGCCTGTGGACTGAGAAGCGTGATGGGCTACAGTCCACGGGGTCGCGAAAGAGTCAGGCGGGACTTAGTGACTGAACAACATCGAGCATTTTATTATCTGTAAATTACGTGCTGCACCAGTCTGTACCACCACCATTTCGGGACTATATTGTTGCCTATGGTCTCACTGAGGCTATTTGTCACTCCCCTCCCTCGGGTCAGGGGAGGAGGGTCTTCCGTGTGGCCTCTGGTTCTGACGGGGCCTCTCAAAGTTCTGGGCCTCATCCCTGCGGGAGGCAGGGGATCTGGGCTCTCGGAAAGATCAGAGGCTCCCAGCCCTGGGCAGGTCTGCAAACCCTTCTCAGGAGCAGTGACGGCGGGGGTGGGGGGTGTCTGCTCCCCCTCCCAGACCTGACCTTTCACAGTGGGGTCTTCAGGCTGCATTTCTGCCGGATCCCCAGGTCCTCGTAAAGGGCTGGTCCACCGGAGCTGCAGGGGAAGCAGGCGAGGTGTGCCGATTGCTTTCTAAGTGACCACACCTGTCCCGCTTCCCGACAGCTCCTCCAGGCTCTGCTTTCTCAAACAGACATGCTGTAGCTTCTATAGCAGGAAGGTGAGCTGGGCCTGAGGGTGGCCTTTTCCCCAATTATATCCTTTCTACCAAAAGTAACTTTCTGCTCTCCGCCCCCTACCCCTTTGTCATCCTCTGGCCTAAAAAGCTGGTGCTCATCTTTCCTAGGGGTACACCTCAATTTTCAGTAGACACTTTGTTACTCTTATCTGTGCTATAACAACAGGGTCAAGAGTCAAGGGTATCAGCAACCATGCCCTTCCTTTTGTCACTATCCTGTACTACTCAATATGGGGATTTCTTACGTTTGGAAAATTCAACGTATCATTGTGCTGCAGTATCATTATTGGTAATTTTCCATTCGTGTGTCCTTGTCTCAGGTAGGGGTTCCATCTTCAACTTTAGCTTCAGGAAAGGACGTTAGCAAACCATTAATTAAAAGAGGAAGTCTTTTTTAAAGTCATTATGAGCTTTAACTGCTCATCTCCAGAAGTTTTGATAAGGTTAAACTGACTTTAATTACAACTAGAAATCAACTTTTTCTTAATAGTCTTCACAGGAGCCCAGTAAATATTGTTTTTTTACTGCCTTGGTTCTGAACCAAATTAAGGAAATAAAACAGTTGAATATAATAATATTCAAATATAGTAAATATATTCAAATATACTAAATATAGTAAAAAAAAAAAAAATCCTGTAACAATATGGCCTGTGATAATGTAGGATTAGCAGTTTGGGAAGTTCTCCTGGGTCAGGAAGATCCCCTGGAGAAGGAAATGGCAACCCATGCCAGTATTCTTGCCTGGAGAATCCTGTGGACAGAGGAGTCTGGCAGGTTACAGTTCATGGTGTTGCAAAGTGTCAGGCACGACTGAGTGACTTCACTTTCTTCCTGTCCAGACTCCTTTCTCAAATTGAAGGGGGGACTGTGGAGAGAAGGGCAAAGCCAGGTGAGGAAACTTCTGGAAACCTCATTTTGAGAAAGGAATTGAAGGATGGATCTCCATGTCACCAGTATTCTCCTGGGCCAATATCCCGGAGTCAAGATATAAAAACAGGTGTTGAAAATCTGGGAGAGTCTAAAGTCACTGCCACCACCCTGGAACTCCCAGCCAGTCACAAAATCTTAACTCCATCACCCTCAATGATGTGATGCTAGGATAGACTTAGATCACGCACTGGAACAGAGGACTGCCAGCTAGCTGCTCAGCCTCACCTGTGCATATTATTCCATCAGTATCATCATTAGCTGACTGCATATCCTATGAATGAATTGTTTAATCCACACTTGCTATGTTTGGTTTAATTGCCAAGTTGTGTGCTACTCTTTTGTGACCCCATTGACTGTAGCCCACCAGGCTCCTCTGTCCATGGAAAGGGAAGAACACTGAAGTGGGTTGCATTTTCTTCTCCAGGGACTGACTTTGTTAGGGCTGGGTTGTTACTGTTAGTCCTTTATTACTGAGGAAGCTATGTTGAAGAGAGTAAGTAGTTCAGTTTGACACAACTAAGCCTGTTGGTTGAATCCAAGATTTATACCCCAGATATAAGCAATCCTCTCCACATTAGAGTTGCTGCTGCTGCTGCTAAGTCACTTCAGTCGTGTCCGACTCTGTGTGACCCCATAGACGGCAGCCCACCAGGCTCCCCCATCCCTGGGATTCTCCAGGCAAGAATACTGGAGTGGGTTGCCATTTCCTTCTCCAATGCATGAAAGAGAAAAGTGAAAGTGAAGTCGCTCAGTCTGTCCGACTGTTAGCGACCCCGTGGACTGCAGCCCACCAGGCTACTCCGTCCATTGGATTTTCCAGGCAAGAGTACTGGGGTGGGGTGCCATTGCCTTCCCCGACATTAGAGTTAAGGCAAGGATAACTAGAATAAGACTGATGGTGTGGATGAGCAAAGAACTTCCTTTGGACAGCCCTCTTTGAAAAAGAAGAATGGAAGGGCTGAGTGAAGCACATGCAGTTTTTTCTTTACAGTTCCTTTCCAAAGGAACTCAACTGTTGAGACCCAGGGTCTTCTCTTGACCAGACAGTAAGTGCCCTCTGGGTATTTTCAGGATTCATGATCTCCAATTCGTCTACACTTATAAAATCTTAGAAAGAAGCAATGCTTCTTATAGGGACGGATCTGAAAAACAGGTAGACGATAAATTGATCCAACTCATTGGTTCTTGAAAGGATTTTGTTCGTTTGTTTAAAAACTCATTAGTAAAAATCTTTTTTCTTTTTTTCTTTTTTTGGAAAGTGGAGATCCAAGCAGAGACTCTTGATTGAAGTAGGTCTGGGGAGACACAGATTTTTGCAAGCTTCAAAGGGGTTCTGAGGTCACTAGGACCCTCCTAGGGCTCTATAGGAAATTGTTACTCAGGAGAAACAGAGAATTTTCACTGGATTAATCCAAGGCTGCAAAAATCTAGATTTCCAGACTCTGTGGTTTTAAACTCCAGTAGAGTTACTTTTCCTAAATTACTATATTTGGTTATAAAGTCTTCAGCTTACACTAATAAAGGTTATGAAAAATCAAGCAAGCATAAGTATTAATTTTATTTATTGTAAGGATATTTACTGAGACTGCTGTTTGCCACCACATCAAATGGCCCACAGGAGAAATTTCTTTTAGACTCTTGTTTCTAAGAATAGTTGTCCTTTTTCTAAGCATCTGGCTTGTTTTAATCAATAGACATTATGAGCTTTGAAAATAACTGTCTTAGTTCATTCTGGCTGCTATAACAGAATCTCATAGACTGGGTGGCTTATAAACAACAGAAATTTATCATAGTTTTGTTCTAGGGGCTGGGAAGGTGCTGGAAGATTCAGGACATGAGGGTTCATGTCTTGATTCATAGACAGCTATTTTCTTGATATGTCCTTACAGAAGGAAAAGGAAAAAGAGCTCTCTGGGTCATCTTTTAATTTTATAAGAACAGTATTTATATTTTATAATGGGACAGCTCTCCCATTCATGAGAGCTTCACTCTTAAGACCTAATCACCTTC
Source organism: Oreotragus oreotragus (assembly GCA_006410675.1). NCBI lineage: Eukaryota > Metazoa > Chordata > Mammalia > Artiodactyla > Bovidae > Oreotragus > Oreotragus oreotragus. The sequence continues at coordinate 27,529 of SJYX01006750.1, read as the reverse complement.
TGAAGACCCAACCTCCAGATACTATAATATTCAGTTCAGTTCAGTCACTCAGTCGTGTCCGGCTCTTTGTGACCCCATGAATCACAGCACGCCAGGCCTCCCTGTTCATCACCATCTCCCAGAGTTCACTCAGACTCGCATCCATCGAGTCAGTGATGCCATCCAGCCATCTCATCCTCGGTCATCCCCTTCTCCTCCTGACCCCAATCCCTCCCAGCATCGGAGTCTTTTCCAATGAGTCAACTATAATATTAAGAGAATAGGATTTCAACATATGAATGGGGGTGGATATAAACATTTAGTCTGTAGCAACAACTGCTTATAATTCTCTCTTTGCACTGGCTGCTGAAAAGTTTAGACCTAGATCAGTAACCCTACCTTAAGCAAGTGGCTGCATTTCATGCATTAACCCTTGCCTTTTCTTTATGTTATGTTGCTCACTCTATCCTACATTCTGTGTATTAATTAGAAGTCTATTTTGGTAAGGGACAGAAAACCTAACTCAATCTACCTGAAGCTGAAGATGAGATTGATTCCGCTCAAGACACACGGATGAAAGGGATTGATTTCCAAAGGAAATTCAAGATAGACTTAGCAAAAGAAAAGAAGCAGAGATACTAAGAAGTATGACAGGAATTTAATGTCTCTCATAATAGCAATGTAGCTGCTGTGTTTCCCAACCACACATCAAATTACCACTAAATTAAGTGAATGAAAGGAAGATTCCCACTCCCCAAAACTCTGAGAAATGTATCCTTTTTTCTCACTTAATCTATTTGGATTAAGTGCCTATGCCTGAACCAGTTCAGTGGGAACACTGCTTGGCTTAAGCAAGCCTTCACCAGTGAAATTAATGCTAGGGTAGAACTGTGTAGAATTGGTTCTCTTGACCTCACCATTCCTGCTCAACCCTTCTCATACGATTCTGCACAGTTTACCTGTTTCATGGGCTTCCCTGGTGGCTCAGATGGTAAAGAATCTGCTGGCAAAGCAGGAGACTGAGGTTCGATCTCTGGGTTGGGAAGATCCTTTGGAGAAGGACATGGCTACCCACTCCAGTATTCTAGTCTGGAGAATCCCATGGACAAAGGAGCCTGGCAGGCCACAGTCCCTGGGGTCACAGAGTCAGACATGACTGAGCAACTAACACAGAACTCTTCAGTTCAGTCGCTCAGTCCTGTCCGACTCTTTGTGACCCCATGGACTGCAGCACGCCAGGCCTCCCTNGGAGAATCCCATGGACAAAGGAGCCTGGCAGGCCACAGTCCCTGGGGTCACAGAGTCAGACATGACTGAGCAACTAACACAGAACTCTTCAGTTCAGTCGCTCAGTCCTGTCCGACTCTTTGTGACCCCATGGACTGCAGCACGCCAGGCCTCCCTGTCCGTCACCAACTCCCTGAGCCTACTCAGACTCATGTGCATTGAGTTGATGATGCCATCCAACCATCTCATTCTCTGTCATTCCCTTATCCTCCCACCTTCAATGTTTCCCAGCGTCAGGGTCTTTTCCAATGAGTCAGTTGTTCTCATCAGGTGGCCAAAGTATTGCAATTTCAGCTTCAGCATTAGTCCTTCCAATGAATATTCAGTACTGATTTCCTTTAGGATTGACTGGTTTGATCTTGCAGGCCAAGGGACTTTCTAGAGTCTTCTCCAACACCACAGTTAAAAAGCATCAACTGGTGCTCAGCTTTCTTTATAGTCCAACTCTTATATCCATAAATGACTACTGGAAAACCATAGCTTTGACTAGATGGATCTTTGTTGGTAAAGTAATGCCTCTGCTTTTTAATATGCTGTCTAGATTGGTCATAGATTTTCTCCCAAGGAATGTATTTTAATTTCATGGCTGAAGTCACCATCTGCAGTGATTTTGGAGCCCCCAAAAATCAAATCTGTCACCATTTCCCCATCTATTTGCCATGAAGGGATGGGACCAGATGCCATGATCTTAGTTTTGTGAATGTTGAGTTTTACGCCAACTTTTTCACGCTTCTCTGTCACTTTCATCAAAAGGCTTTCTAGTTCTTCTTAGCTTTCTGCCTTAAGGGTGGTGTCATCTGCATATCTGAGGTTATTGATATTTCACACAACAGTTACCTATTTCATATCTGTTTCTTTGCAGCTTTGCCCTAAGCTAGGATGGGTCAATCAGATAACTAATCCCTACTCAGCTGGTAACTTCCAGATAACAAAATGCCTCATTTACAAGTCTCTTAAAGACCCATCAACACTATTGCATGCATCTTTTCCTCGCCTTGTGTGATTCCTTCTTCCTGGAATTCCTTTCTCCTTCTTTGTTAGCTGGTTTATTCCCCCATATCCTTTATTTATTTATTTCTTTATTTTTTACAGTGGGGATCTTAGAGGCAGTCTCATAGCCCTAGTGTCTTTAAAAAAATTATTTATTTGTTTTTGGCTCTGCTGGATCTTCATTGCTGCAAGGGCTTTTCTCTGGTTGTGGTACACTGGCTTCTCATTACAGTGGCTTCTCTTGATGTGATCCACGGGCTCTAGGATACGAGGGTTTCAGTAGTTGCTGCTCGCAGGCTCTAGAGATATAGGCTCAGTAGTTGGGGCAATGGGCTTAGTTGCCCTGTGGTATGTGGGATCTTCCCAGACCAGGGATCCAACCGGTGTCCCCACTACAATGGCAGGCAGATTCTTCACCACTCAGCCACCAGGGAAGCCCCCTCCATATCCTTTAAAACCTCACCCAGTCTTTACCTCCTTGAAGCTGTTCCTGGGAGCCCAGATTGCACCAAAGCCTCCTCCGCAATAGTTTCAAACCACTCTGGGTTTCTTTTGGTGGCGTTGCTTTGAAAACACGCCTGTCTCCCATTAAATCCCCAAATTGTGGATGACAGCAAGCACTGCATTTTATCTTTCTATCTCCAAAAGCTAGCAGTGTGCTTGGTATGACAGATGTTCAATAAAATATTTGTTGAAGTAAACTGAACTACCCTTCCCAAGGTTGAGGGTACTCATCAGTATTAAAATAGACAAAACAGCAGGTGCCCAGGAAGGAAATAAAAAGAAAACACAGGCTTTGATCATCCACCAATGGAATACTTGCTTCTAAATAATTCAAACTGATCCAGAGTTGTTCCTGAAAAATGCCAAACAACTGGGTAGTTCATTGGAAAAGTCAGCCAGTTGGCATCATGGAAACCAAAACACTGAACCAGTGACTTCACTAGACTTGTGACTTCTCAGCAGGTGTCCAGACAGCCTGCGAAAGAAGTTACCAATCACTCTTTGTTGATTTTGACTTTCTCCTGCTTCCCTACCTGCTCCCCCACCCCACAACCTATGCAAGGATTTTAGCATCTGTGTAAAAATGTAAACATTTAAAAACATTCAGTTCTCACAATTGGTTGGAAAATTGCCTAAACTGTCCTCCATACGAAATGGCAAGTTTAACCAAGTTGTTCAAAAGTGCTAGCCTCTTTCAGGTTTTGGACACGTGGCCTCCCTGGCTGAATGGACAGAAAATCTGAATGTGTAAAAACAGCTAAAAACAACCACCCAAACAAGACAGCCATTCTCACTCCCCTCAGACCACCGCTCGGAGAGTCTGCTCTCAGACGGGTGCTACATGCTAAATAACCCCTATTCTTAGTTTACCGTGACTTGGTGGCCCGAGCCAGGTGAAAAGACAATCGACCCAAAGAGCCCACTGGCGCTCAAAGCTTCACTAACGAGGTGAATCTTTGCTAATCCCAGCCAGCATTGTTGAGTAGTAAGTGCCACTCTCTAGAAATCTGTCTTTCACGTAAAAGAAAAATTAAAACAAGGTGGGGGTGGGCAGAAAAAGAGTCCTTTAATGGACTATTTTATACTTTTGTTGTGTTGGGTGCTTTCTTGCAGGCGACTTTTTGGCAAATCGGGCATCTTCAACCGGGAGAACTTGGCTGAGTACAAAAGGGCTTTTGAAGCGGTGAGTGTAAATTCAGACTCCTTTTTTTTTCTTCCTTCCTTCCTTTCTTCGCCCTCTCTCTTCTCCTGTGTCTGGAGACTGCTCAGCAGAAATAATAAGCGCCACTGCTTGCAGGCCACGTCCCATGAATTACTCAAACATCAAATGTAAGTTTAGAATGGAGGCACGCTTTATTCTTTTCTGCAGAAGTTTTCCTATCCATTCTTTACTTACATGTCATGGTAAGGCTAAGCGATGTCCAGCCAGTCAGAAAACACACACAGAGGAGGCCATTAAACAAATTAAAAGGGGATGGGGATGACTAATACAGTACTCTTGGAATCTCCCAATTTGATTAGTCTGAGTTTAATACACAGAAGCAGCGCCGGAGAAAGAGGGGAGGCGAACTGCTCTTTAATAACCTGTACAATTAAATTATGGTGATGAATTTAACTATTCTGGGCTTCTTAAAGGAGTCTTATTATCCGATTGCTTATACAAGAAAGCCAGTTTTTCAGCAGGGTTTCTGAGTGTGTCCCTGGAAGGCTCATGGTGGCAATTTTTATGCTTTGAAAGCTGTTTCTTTCTCCCTTTTGTTAAATAGAACTGCTTTTCTATTTCTAAAACTTTGTCTGTGAAAATTATACAGATAGTTCTAAGTCCTTTGGGGTCCTTACCTTTCTTCAGTTCTTCAGAAATCTGGAGTCCGAAAGGATAATGTGTGGGAAAAGGATTGGTTTCCTTTTTCCTTGGGTAGCTGTAGGCAGGCACCTCAGGATTAATTTTGGTCAAAATCCTCACATGCTTTAGATTTTGGAGAGCATCCTTCTTCTTTCTTTGTGGTGGTTTAGTTGCTAAGTCGTGTCCAACTCTTGTGACCCCATGGACGGGTAGTCTGCCAGGCTCCTCTGTCCAAGGGACTCTCTAGGCAAGAATACTGGAATGAGTTGCCATTTCCTCTCCAGGGGATCTTTCCAACCCAGGAGTCAAACCCAGGTCTCCTGTATTGCAAGGAGATTCTTTACTGAGCTGAGCTACAAATGGGCATTATGGAGGCCCATTTTGGCTCAAGAATTGAGCTGTTTTCGCCAAATATCAAGGGGCACATTGTGTCCAAAGCTGAGATGGTGTGTCTTGATTTTCTAGGGACCAGGCCACCGTATTTGTTTCATTCCTGGGAGTCATTATTCTATTATGAAGCAGTGTGTGCATGTCTATCTTCCATTTGCCTTTGTTGGAAAGTTATAGTTCAAGCATATGCTGTGCCAATACAGGTTTATGCTCTACAGTTCAGGGCACATTCCCAGAAACTACTGAATGATGAACTAAAAATGGAACAAGGAACAAGGGTCAGGAGAAGTTTGAGTACCGCTGGCCTCAAGCATAGCTTCCACCAGATGTCAGCCAGTATAAAAATTAGCCCTATCTGATTCCACATCATGAGACAGTGATGAATAGGATTCGCCCACAGTGACATCACTTTTCAGTGCAAATGGTGGCACTGTCTTAAAGAGTCCTGAGAGAGTAACATAGGATATTCCCATATGGTTACCAGATTCGGCTTTGTTTCAAGGGAGTGGGGCATGGAGGTTAAGAGCACAGGTTCTGAAACCAAACAGCCTGGCTTCAAATCCCGGTCCTGCCATTACTGGCTTTAGGATCTTAGGCTCGTTGTATACCTGACTGTGCTTCAGCTTCCTCATTGCAAAATATGGATGATCATGATCCCATAGAAAGTTGTTTTAAGAGTTCAGTGAAGATGTCCTTGGTGGTAGAATAGATAAGAATCCACCTGCCCGGGACATGGGTTCAATTCCTGTTCGGGGAAGATCCCACATGCCACAGGGCAACTAAGCCACTATGCCACAGCTACCGAAGCCGGTGCACCTAGGACCTGTGCTCCACAGTAAGAGAGGCCAGCACCAGGAGAAGCCTGTGCACCATAGTGAGGAGTAGCCCCCACTTGCCACAATTAGAGATGAGCCCACGCAAAGCAAAGAAGACCCAACACAGCCAAAAATAAAAACAATCAATTTTTAAAAAGAGCTCAGTGACACAGGTAAAACCATAGAACAGCTCAAGAGTGCTGAACTGGGGCCTCACTACTTAATGAGAATTTTCTGAATTCTCTATGCTAAACCTTTCTGTGTTTATTATCTCGTTTACCAGGTCTCCTGCATTGCAGGTGGATTCTTTACCAACTGAGCTATGAGGTAAGCCCTCTCTCATTTATACAACAAACCCAAGATGTAATTCTTATTTTCTCTCTTTTAAAGATGATACACTAAGGCCTGGTGAGACTAAGCAACTTCCCCAAGGTCTTAGGGATAGAAAGGAGTAAATCACAGAATTAGGTCTAGGAAATTGGGTGTTATGTTTTGTGTATAAGTTGCTCGGTCACATCTGACTCTTTGCAACCCCATGGACTGTAGCCTGACAGGCTCCTCTGTCCATAGAATTCCCCTGGAAAGAATACGGGAGTGGGTAGCCATTCCCTTCTTCAGGGGATCTTCCCGGCCCAGGGATCGAACCCGGGTCTCCTGCATTGCAGGCAGATTCTTTACCATCTGAGCCACCAGAGAGGCCCACCAGGAATGTGGGTAGTCTGACTCTAAAATACGTGTGCTTAGCCACTTCTTATACAGTGTATATTTGAAAATACTTTCCTGGTCTCTGAGACTGTATCAACCAATAGGGAAGAAGACAGTGAAACCATCAACCAGCATTTTCAATAGGTGGTACTGAATGAATGAGCTGGGCAGAAGTACAACATGGCAGCAAGGAAGGAGAGAAGGAGATATGCCGTGATGGCTGATGGAGACAGCAGGACATCAAGCATCTGGTATGTGAAATGGTGGTAAGCAGTTTAAGTAGTAGCAAATCATCAATGTCCAGCATGCTGATCTAAGGTGGTCACATGCTAACTGTAGTTATCCTGGCTACTTTGTCCTGCCTGGAGTCTCAGTATGTACTTATTAGCCTGTCTGACTTAATCATCTACTTGGCGTGGGTCATGGTGTCTGGTCACCTTGCCAGGGGTCAGCATTGAAAAGATATTCTAGGGCAGAAGTAGCAGTGTTAGTTGCTCAGTTGTGCCCAACTCTTTGTGACCCCATAGACTGCAGCCCACCAGGCTCCTCTGTCCATGGGATTTTCCAGGCAAGGATACTGGAGTGAGTTGTCATTTCCTTCACCTGACCCAGGGATTGAACCTGTGTCTGCTGCACTGCAGGCAGATTCTTTACTGACTGAGCTATGAGGGAAGCCCCCTTCTAGGGCAGAGTCAGCTAATAAACACTGTCTCTTTCTCATGATCGTACATCCAATGAAACCTGAAGAGTTGTGCAGTTATCCATTAGATGTATCACAGTTCTCATGATCTGTGTGAGAAGACTGAGTGGAGCAGAAGTAGGAATGATTCCATTTTTTTTTTTTTCCTGTTGGATTCTAAAACTCAGTGGATTCTTGAACTTTACTTCACTCTCTATGGCAGTCTAGGCCACGTAAACACCTGGAGCTTTATTCTCATTGTGGTGAAGACAGGCACTCAGTTTTTAGGGCACGTGTATTTTAAAACATCTAGTTCACCAATTTTTGGCCAGCATGAGCTTTGCAATATTGAACTGTCATTTCATTGTGGTTTAATAGGTGTAATGTTGAATAGTGAGCTAGCATATAAATGGAGCATACATTTTCTTTGTGATTTGGGGTCAGGGTGACTTTGAGTTTTGCACCACCAATTTTAGAAAAACCAAGGGGACCACAGATAGACCATTTATAGAGATTCTATTGTTAAGGAAGAAATTATTCATGACACTTTTTAAAAGAATGATAAAGAAAACTTTCTTGAAGAGGAGCTACTTAATACAATGAAATTTTGTGTTAGGGGAGAGAGATTGGATTTAACTCCAAATACAATAAGGCCAAGGAGCCAGGGTAGGAGAAGAGCCCGTGGGTGTGGAATTACTAAGAGGAAACACCACAGGTAAGGGAGGATTCTGATGAACCTGACCTAACAAGATGCTTGCTAAAGGCAGGCCAGAGTGATCAGATATGCTGATCAGGGTGATCTGGGGGTTGGTGGAGGATAAGAAACTTGATCAGAAATTGAAGGTGACCAGACATCAAGTGTGGGGATAAAGCTGAGTTAGCAGGATTCTAATTAGAAGTGGACTCTGAAAGGAATAGCATTTTTTCAAGTCTAGGCATGGACAGTGATCTGAAAATCTGGAGAGCCAACCTCTAGTCTGGATTCATAGTCTCGTTGATATGGGACAAGTGGATGCAATGCTTTGCCTTTCACATTTGAAAATGCGTGTAGAATGTTCTCTTGACTCAAATTCATCATCTCTTTTAATTCTCTTCCCAAATTTGTAAACACTTAGAATAGGCACAATATGAGTAAAAAGCAGGACTCTTTAGGAAGTTCCTGCAATGAGCCAAACAGACTCATTGAGAGAAAACTGAGCAGGAGACTAAAGTGGAGAAGGAAACAACAGTAGTCAGAAGGCAGGAAAAGTGAGGTGCTGATGTTGCCCACCTCTGCCTGCCTTTTCTTGGCACAGAAAAAGAGCTTCCAGGAGGGCAGGGAACACTGACTTAATGGAAGGTGCATGCCTGAGTGCTCAGTTGCTCAGTCCTTTCCAACTCTTTGCAACCCCATGGACTGTAGCCCACCAGGCTCCTCTGTATTTTTCAAGCAAGGATACTGGAGGGGGCCATCATTAACTTATGTACAGAGGCAAAAAATATATATATCACAATGAAAAATCTAATGATTTACAAGGGATTTTTGACTACTTTCTCCATGAAGGTCTTAGATACAAGGGGAAAGTCAACATTGTCATATCATAGCACTAGACAATCAAATCTGCATTTTAAAAATGGCAGTGTCTACATGCCAGGGGTCCTCAGGCATAGGCTTTGAGATTTCTGAGCTACTACCAGAAATCATGATTTAGCAAGTCCAGAATGGGAGGCAGATTTTCTTTAACACATGATGTTGTCCATGGACTGTATTGAGAGAAGCACTATCTATGCAAAATGTCCAAGGAGGGAGTTGTGAGACTGGGATTTCAACTCTTTCATTGGTTCCCCATAAACCAGTGATGATCAGACTCATCACTTTGCTCTGTGCCTCTGTTTCCTCATTTATAAAATGAGGGCATTAAACTAGATAATTCCCGATAGACTGTAGTTCATAATTTTACATAAAGGACATATAATTGCCCATAAAAGACAAAAATACTGACATATAAATTTAAATAAAATGCTCTCACCACTCTCAGCAAATCATTCAACTGGTTGGTACTTGAGGTTCAGTCCATAACTGAAGAACTGGATTAGACTGGATTTTCCCTACAGCCATGGTGGTGCTAATTTTCTCAAAGGACCATTTTGTTCCTGGAAAGAAGAGGACACACACTTCTAAGCCTTTTTGGGGGGGGGATGCAGTAAACTGTCTTTGGATGCCAATTATTAGGCAATACAAATAAACACACCCATGGAGGTTGTGCAGTGGGAACTTTAATTATTAACTCATAGGGAATGGGTTCAAGAGATCCATTTGATGACATTCAGATTCTCGGCACAAAAGGAGATTGATGTTAGTTTTTAAATTGGGTTATTACACCATGTTCTTTCTTTGGATAAAATTCCAGGAAAAAAAAACAAAAACAAAAACTCTGAACACCAAAACTACTGTGAAGATTTTGTAGATATCCTTGATACAAGCCAATAAAATCTGGATATGGTTTATTAGGAATAAAGTGGTGCTGGAAGAAGACTTTGTGGATTTGCTACATGACACTGCAGTGAAATAGCTTGTCCCAAACTTATGGATTAGAGACTGTGAAACTTTGTTACTTTGAGCCTCTGTTTCCTCATCCATAAATAAAGGGGGAATGTCATATACTACATATTAACATTGTGAGGAAAAAATGAGACATATTTGTAGACAGGAAAGTTAAACAGACAAAAAGGAACTAAGAGCTCTGAAAATAGAATTGCTATTGTCATCACTACTGTCCTTAAAACTGGGTTACTCATCTTTAGCTCATTCTATCAACTTCCTGGCACCATCTTGTCATTTAAGTACTTCGTCACTTACCCATGAGCCAGACTTCCTCTGCTCTGTTACTTTCACCCTATAGCCTCCTCAGGCCCCATACTTCCCCTCATTCACATCGCTCTCTTCTCTTTCTCCTGCGATCATAGACTGAGACATCCTTGAAGGCAGGAGATCTATTTATTCATGAAATTGAGTAGCAACCTCCTGCCTAAAATTTGGGAAAGAATAAAGGAATGAATGGTTGGATGGTATCACCAACTCAATAGACATGAGTTTGAGCAAGCTCCGGGAGTTGGTGATGGACAGGGAAGCCTGGCGTGCTGCAGTCCATGGGGTCGCAGAGTTGGACACGACTGAGCAGTTGAACTGAACTGAAAGGAATGAGTGGATGATACCTATTCTTAGAAAGATACTGAACTTGATCTTCATTTTTCGACTTTCCATTCTTCCCTAGCTTGTGCGCTACATGATAATTCTTTCTGGTCACCCAAATAAGACTTTTCATTATTTTAGGATCCTCTAGTGCTTTTGAATTTCCTATAGTGCTTTTGAGGTCTTTTGAATTTCCTCCCCGAGTTTTCCCTACCACCTTCCCTTTTCTATGTCCCTCCTTTGTCATTTGAGGCCCACCAAGTAACTCACCTGCAATCAGGTGCATTCCTCAGCCCCACGATATCAAGGATAGGGAGGAGAAAGGGGATTCCTACCTCTTTTTCCCAGCCTGAGGCACAGATGGGCCCCAAGGCCTAATCTTTGGTTTTCTCTTCTCTCTCCTGTTAGCCTCACACTCTGAAATCTCATCAAACCCCAGGCTTCCATACCATTGTCTCTCTAATAACTTTTAAACTTCCCTTTCTAGCATTTATTTCTGTTTCCCAGCTCCTCAATTTCTTGAAAGTATGCTTCATTAATTTGTATCCGCCAACTCCGTGACTTACTTGCAGTGAGGTCTGAGACAGTTCATCTTGTCTGAGCCACATTCCCATCTGTAAAATGGGAATGAGAGTGATAGCTGTGTGATGTGTTTTTTTCTTTTTTTTTTTTTAAGGTTTTTCACAGTTGATCTTTCACTGTCGCTGTCACTCTTTTGATCTTACAGATGAGAGAACTGGGGTTCAGAGAGCTGAACTGACTTGTCCCAAGTCACACAGCTAATCCTTGTGAGATAGGCTTCACTCCCAGGGACACCTATCCCATGTTACTTTTTACTTGAATTTTCAGGTGTATGGTATGAAAAATAATTTGGGAAACATCTAGCTCAGTGCCAGAAACATAGCAGGTCCTAATTAATAGGGGGTGGAAGGTCAAATACAGACTTGCAAAACTGTGGACAGAACAAAAACACACAATGTCTAAATCATATTTCTCCAGCTCTTCCTCTCTGAGCCCACTGCTGTCTCTCCCTCTGCCCAAAAGAAAGGGCAGTCCTGGCTCCACAATTCAGTAGCCCCAGAGTTCAGCGGGGAACAAAGCTAACATGAAACAGAGGTGTTTTTGCTCCTTAAAGTCCTANAAAAAAAAACAAAAACAAAAACTCTGAACACCAAAACTACTGTGAAGATTTTGTAGATATCCTTGATACAAGCCAATAAAATCTGGATATGGTTTATTAGGAATAAAGTGGTGCTGGAAGAAGACTTTGTGGATTTGCTACATGACACTGCAGTGAAATAGCTTGTCCCAAACTTATGGATTAGAGACTGTGAAACTTTGTTACTTTGAGCCTCTGTTTCCTCATCCATAAATAAAGGGGGAATGTCATATACTACATATTAACATTGTGAGGAATAAATGAGACATATTTGTAGACAGGAAAGTTAAACAGACAAAAAGGAACTAAGAGCTCTGAAAATAGAATTGCTATTGTCATCACTACTGTCCTTAAAACTGGGTTACTCATCTTTAGCTCATTCTATCAACTTCCTGGCACCATCTTGTCATTTAAGTACTTCGTCACTTACCCATGAGCCAGACTTCCTCTGCTCTGTTACTTTCACCCTATAGCCTCCTCAGGCCCCATACTTCCCCTCATTCACATCGCTCTCTTCTCTTTCTCCTGCGATCATAGACTGAGACATCCTTGAAGGCAGGAGATCTATTTATTCATGAAATTGAGTAGCAACCTCCTGCCTAAAATTTGGGAAAGAATAAAGGAATGAATGGTTGGATGGTATCACCAACTCAATAGACATGAGTTTGAGCAAGCTCCGGGAGTTGGTGATGGACAGGGAAGCCTGGCGTGCTGCAGTCCATGGGGTCGCAGAGTTGGACACGACTGAGCAGTTGAACTGAACTGAAAGGAATGAGTGGATGATACCTATTCTTAGAAAGATACTGAACTTGATCTTCATTTTTCGACTTTCCATTCTTCCCTAGCTTGTGCGCTACATGATAATTCTTTCTGGTCACCCAAATAAGACTTTTCATTATTTTAGGATCCTCTAGTGCTTTTGAATTTCCTATAGTGCTTTTGAGGTCTTTTGAATTTCCTCCCCGAGTTTTCCCTACCACCTTCCCTTTTCTATGTCCCTCCTTTGTCATTTGAGGCCCACCAAGTAACTCACCTGCAATCAGGTGCATTCCTCAGCCCCACGATATCAAGGATAGGGAGGAGAAAGGGGATTCCTACCTCTTTTTCCCAGCCTGAGGCACAGATGGGCCCCAAGGCCTAATCTTTGGTTTTCTCTTCTCTCTCCTGTTAGCCTCACACTCTGAAATCTCATCAAACCCCAGGCTTCCATACCATTGTCTCTCTAATAACTTTTAAACTTCCCTTTCTAGCATTTATTTCTGTTTCCCAGCTCCTCAATTTCTTGAAAGTATGCTTCATTAATTTGTATCCGCCAACTCCGTGACTTACTTGCAGTGAGGTCTGAGACAGTTCATCTTGTCTGAGCCACATTCCCATCTGTAAAATGGGAATGAGAGTGATAGCTGTGTGATGTGTTTTTTTCTTTTTCTTTGTTTTAAGGTTTTTCACAGTTGATCTTTCACTGTCGCTGTCACTCTTTTGATCTTACAGATGAGAGAACTGGGGTTCAGAGAGCTGAACTGACTTGTCCCAAGTCACACAGCTAATCCTTGTGAGATAGGCTTCACTCCCAGGGACACCTATCCCATGTTACTTTTTACTTGAATTTTCAGGTGTATGGTATGAAAAATAATTTGGGAAACATCTAGCTCAGTGCCAGAAACATAGCAGGTCCTAATTAATAGGGGGTGGAAGGTCAAATACAGACTTGCAAAACTGTGGACAGAACAAAAACACACAATGTCTAGATCATATTTCTCCAGCTCTTCCTCTCTGAGCCCACTGCTGTCTCTCCCTCTGCCCAAAAGAAAGGGCAGTCCTGGCTCCACAATTCAGTAGCCCCAGAGTTCAGCGGGGAACAAAGCTAACATGAAACAGAGGTGTTTTTGCTCCTTAAAGTCCTACTGCCAACCCAGAATCAGTGGACGGCCTGATTCCTTCCCCTCATCTCACATCACACCTCAATCTGCTGTTGATTGGATCTAGATGAAGCACCCTTTCTAAGGAGCAGGATCAATTTAGCCGATTTATCTGATTTAGATGCTGCTGAGATTAGTTCCTTGAAGCCCAAGATTAGCAAAGGGCAAACGTCTTTATGTGAATTTGTATTTAATTAAACTGCTCCTGGTTTGATTAGTAAAATTCTTCCCCTAGTTGCCAGACACCGGTGTGAGCAAAAAAGTGACCCCTGATGCTGGACAGCCATGGCTAAATTTTGCCATCAGGCCAAAAGAGTGGCTCCTGGGAAAGTGAAGATTTTCTTTTCCCCCTTCAATAGAAATGGATTTCAAATATAATTTACTGTTTCTACCTGGCGAAAGGGCATTTCTCCCCATGAATCCATCGGATGCTGAGATGAGTGCCATTTCTTTCCAGAAGGCCATGTTTCCAAATTAACTTGTTCAGATGCTAAGCAGAGAAGCAGCCGGGCTGCTAAGAAGAACAATTACTTTCCCTGGGGTTGCCTACACGCTGGTTTCTTCAGCTCTCTTTATGTTCCAAACCTTGGCTGGCTCTGGAATGGTGGTTCAATACTGTGGGGGCTCTGAGTTTTTATTTCAGCCCAACTGGTGAAATGAAAAATGAGAGCCTGGCGAGAACCTTGTCGTGTGCCAGGTTTGTGTAACCTGCCCTGGGGGCCTCTCCGGCAGACACTGTGTGCATGGTGCGCGCATGTGTGTGCAAACATATGCACGAGCACATCTTGCTCAACATCAGTGCAGCCCTGGATTGTAAGTGACGGTGCCTTTGGATGAAAGGCCATTTTGGCTCTGGTTGCGGCTTCCACCTGGCCAGCACTGCCAGGCAGGCTCCGCAGGAGGACTGGGCCAGCCTCCTTTGTCCATGCTCTTGTCTGGTGAAGGAGCACAAGGTAGAGGCTGGCGAGGACAGGGGCTGGTGGTGTAGCCCCCGTGTGCCTGCTCCATACTGTTGCTGTCAAGCTCCTGGCCCCCAAAGTGCTGCCTCTTTTCGGTGTGCTGCTGATGTCAGTTCACTCTCAGGGGACGCAGGACAAAGGCGCATGCTACATCTTCACGTTTTTGAATGAGGATAATCAATCTTACTCTGTGTATAGAATGAAGCCAATGTTGGGGAAGAGCAATAAACCCTACCAGCTGCTCGGGGGCATTGGAAGGCAAAGGGGAAGGGGGGGCTGGGGGCTTTTTTTTTCCCTTCCCCAAACCTGTGGGAACAGATTCTAGAGTAGATTACTACACAAAGAGGGAGTGAGAGGAGGAAACATACTGGTATGGAATAGAGTTAAGTGATTTATTTTCTAAGGAAGATAACTCTCTTATGAAAAAAATCAAGATCAAGCTATGTGTGTTTAATAACCATGGAAAGTTTTTCACAAACAGGTCATCTCTATGACAGGACCTAGGTAACAATCCCAGCGTCTGTAAGACCTCAGTTATGCAGCCAGGTAAGGTGAATCCCAGAGACAGGGGAGCCTGGTGGGCTGCTGTCTATGGGGTTGCCCAGAGTCAGACACGACTGAAGTGACTTAGCAGAAGGTGATTTTGGGAAAGGAGAACTTAAATGGGGACAAGACTATGTAGAGAGTGTTTAAAATATTTTTCTGAGAATTTAGGACAAGTAATGGTGACTGCTGCTGGTAGCATCATTTATTATGGTTTTCAACATCTCCCACCACTTCTACTTTGCTTTCCTAAGAACATTGGTTCCAAAATATTAACAACAGATTTGTAATAAAATAAATAGTAGAAACATTGAATGAGATGAAGCAAAGTCAGTTTCTTCATGATCTTTTCAAGCCTTTCATATATTGATGCACATGAGAAAATTTCATGGACACAGAAGGTTGGTGGGCTACAGTCCATTGGGCCACAAACAGTTGGTCATGGCTAAGCAACTAAGCATAAATACAGAATCTCCAAGAGAGATGGTACTAGTCCTTTAAACATGTATTTAACTATGGAAGATTTTGCTTGATGAGACCACACAGAACCAACATTTGGCAGAACTTTCTTTGGAACACACTCATGTGAAGGCTATTTCCCCTGGAATTATTTCAAAAGGACACATCTCAAAGTCAGCCTTCACAATGCTTGGAGGGTCATAAGATTCTCCAATTTGGAGGTCTTAAGACCAAATCCTGAAAGATGATGCTGTGAAAGTGTTGCACTCAATGTGCCAGCAAATATGGAAAACTCAGCAGTGGCCACAGGACTGGAAAAAGTCCCTTTTCATTCCAATCCCAAAGAAAGGCAATGCCAAAGAATGATCAAACTACTGGACAATTGCACTCATCTCACACGCTAGTAAAGTAATGCTCAAAATTCTCCAAGCCAGGCTTCAGCAATA
>SJYX01006749.1:51111-96578 GCA_006410675.1 Oreotragus oreotragus | reverse complement strand
TCAGAAGACAGATTTGGGGGATGGGCTCCAAGAGCAGAATCTGGGGCAACCATTAGGCTTCTGGCCCGAAGAGGAGAGAAAAAGCGCCCTTAGGAGGATGGGTATACTTACGTATCAAGCATGTTGGGGTCAGCAAAAACAGAGAAGAGGTCCTTGTCCTGGAGAACCCCTGAAGGAGAACAGGGCTCGCCTCAGAGACAGGAAATCCAGCCAGATCCAGTGGGGAGGCCTTGGGGCAACCAGCCTAACAGGGATACGCGCGGAGAGCGGGGGCCGCAAACTGCCGGCAGCACGGCCCACGTGCTCTCCATGTCGCCCCCTATGCCCTGCACAGCACCCCAGCCTCTTTCCCCTATCTCTAGGCTCGTCCCTCATCCATCAGGGTGTGCAGGACGTCTTCCCTGACTGCTGTGGTTTGGGCTAAGTGCTGCCCTCACGTGTCTTCCTCACAGTCTCACTTCCGGTGTTAGATAGGCCACGATTTCTCTGTGGGGCTGCAGCTCTTGGAGGGCTGGGTATATGGAACACATCTTGGTTACTCCCCCTCCTGCCACAAGACCAGTGACTCTTCACATGATGTGTCAAAGCTTCTTTAAGGTAATTGCCTCCTCCTGGCTTCTCCTTCTTCAACAGTTCCTATTTCCTTCAGTTCAGCCTTGCACTTACCAAGAGCAATGGGGTCACTGCTGAGGCCTGGGGTGGCCACAATGATCTGATCCAGAGATTCCTTATTGCTGAGCATCTTAAAGACCTGCAGTAGAGATGGGGAGGGCTGAGCACTCTGACTAGCTCGGTGCACTCAGAAATCCCCACACAAAGCTGAAGGACTTCCTTCCTCTAAGTGCTTGCACACACACCACCACAATGAAATAACCCCAGGAAAGAGATGAACCTCTTTTTTTCTGAGATCATGTCTTACTGGAGGGGAAACAGCATAAAAGCAACATCACAATAAGCCTTCAATCTATGGTCCTTTTCCCCATTTCTAGTTCTAATGCTTTCACAATAAAAGCTCTTATTATAAGCCCAATAAGAAAGGTTTCTCTAGATTCCAAAAGTCATTTTCAATCTCCAAACAACTATCATTTTGCATTTACATATACTGGGAAGTTTGCAGCTGTCTTCATCTTGCTTATCAACTCTCCTATGGAAAGTCATCAGTGCATTTTCCCAGTGAGGGGATCCTGGGAAGAAGCGGTGGACAAGCAGTTCAGTCCAAGTCAAAGAATGAGGCCCAGCAGAAACAGCAAATGGATCCTTTGACTGTAACTATATTCATTCCATGAGGCCAATCATGAGAGGCTGTATCATTATCATTAGAGGGAATCAACAATGCCTAGCTGAGAGCCTCCTTGGGGGAAGGCAGGGTTCTACTGGGACCCACAGACATGGCGAAACCTCCCCAAGGAACTCTGGAGAGCCACGGCAACCAGCTTCCGGCTCCCTCTCTGCATCACCCCTCTCCAGCAGGCCTGCCAAGAGTCTCACAGGGGGTTCAGCACACACTCACCGCCTCCCTGTAGGAGGAGCTGCTGTGCAGGGCAGTATGCAGCACTCGGAACTCCCTCAGGGCAGCCACTTTGTCCACAGGTTCTGGGGATGAGACACTCAGTTACCCTATGACCAGGGCCTCACCCCTGCCACAGACGCAGAGCATCGCTTCAGCCAGAGTCCAGGCGCAGGTTCTCTTCCCTCCTCACCCCACTAAGAATGGGCACCCAGTCAAAAAAAGCTACACCAGAGACATGAAAACTGCACTCTCTTTTTAAGCCTCTTCGGTAGATAAACAAATTCAAGTTCTAGCAGAGGAGACTCTTAACTTAGGAAAGAGACTGTTCTGATCCATGTCCCACTGCAGGAATTCTAGACCTTTCACACTTGGAAAGGAGGAGGGTATAATGAACTCAGTAGACTTTTGTGCAGTGATTTAAAATAAGTGCTGCAAGCCATCTGAACAATATGGAGCCATGTTGACACAATATGTTAAGAGAAAGAAAGAGAATATAAAGTTGTATGGGTGTTCTCTAGTAAAACTTTATGAGATGTCAGTGTGCGTGTGGGCCAAGGCTGGATGGGAAGAAGCCAAGGTAACAGGATCGGGACGGGGGTGGGGGGTGCGGGCGGTAACTGCTTTCTCCCGGGTATTTTCTTTCAGGCCTCTGTAATATTATTTTGATTAAAAACAAACAGACAAATACAAGAAGGACGAAGACAACACTGTACCTCTAGGCTTCTGAACAAACTTTCATCACTTGTCCAAAAACAAGCATGTCACTAGGACTCAAAGTTCCTTTCTGGTCTTTGGACGTTATGACTCGTTCACATGGGAAAGTCTAGCAGCTGTCTTTGTTTTACTTGGTCACTTTACTATTTAGGACATCCACCCACTTCACAGATAATTTGGGATATCAGCCCATTTCATAGAAATTTCGGTAAAAGGGGGAGTAGGCAGGAAGTCCATCCTGGATCACACTTTTAAAAGTGTGGTGACCCTCACCCAGGAAGGCTACTTGTGATTATATGGCCTTGCACTGCTCAGCTCCAAAGGCACGATTCCCAAAGCAAGGAGAATGGCACCCCTGGAGTTCTGTGTGGCAACCACACCCTTACTTATTGTTCTAGTCATGAGGGTTGTCTCTTTTGAAAAATATTCACCTGAAGTAAGTTACCTGGCTTATTCGTTAAACAAATTTGTGCTAAGCATTTACTCCATGCTTTTGCAGTGAATCTTGTTTTGTGCAAGGCACAGAAGTGTAAAAAGTAAGAGTCCCTGCCATCAGGGAACTCTTAAGACAGTAGGAGAAATGAGACAGAATCAAACACACATACACAATTACCAAATACCACGCTGAGGGCTTCCACAACAGAGACATGGGCCA
This sequence comes from Oreotragus oreotragus, assembly GCA_006410675.1. NCBI lineage: Eukaryota > Metazoa > Chordata > Mammalia > Artiodactyla > Bovidae > Oreotragus > Oreotragus oreotragus. Next base: position 93,699 of record SJYX01006749.1, on the reverse strand, counting down.
CAGTGAGGGGATTAGGCACAGGGAGGCAGACAGCACCACTGACAGGGAGGACCACACCCCTAGGAGAGAACGTTTGAGAGGAGTACTGAAGGTAGAACAGACGGAGACTGGGGGAAAAGGTATTGTAGGCCTAAATGAGGACAAGTGCAAAGGCTTGGGAGAATATAAGCATGAGGTGCTTTGAAGGAACACTAAGCTGTTTCTGTTTTGGAGCCCAGGGTACACACCCCTGCTCAAACAGCAGGCCTACGTGAGATCCTAAAGGGATGTGCAACCTTCTGCAGAGAACCACCAAAGGGATCTAGGTGGGAAGGAAGCAACTGACACTTTCTCCTCCTACAGGAGCCAATCTGGTGGAAGATAAAGAAATGTGCTTCCTTTTGAAAGAACACTCAAGGATAAAATATCTAAAATGCCATCACAAAAACTTCTTTTCAAATCCCAAAGTTTATTTTCCCCTCCGAATAAAAAGTCCATTTGTTTCAAAAATAAATTTCCAGGGGATAAAAAGGACTTAAGCCCATAATCAGCTAAGAGTCACAGGTTGTCTCTTTAATGTTTCTGAGCTAATCTCATCCTTTGGAAGTGCGAGGCAGCCAGCCCAGTGGAAAGAATACTCTTGAGCCAGGAAAATCTGGATTCACATCCCAGCTTTGCATTCATTTTTCTAAGCAGATGACCTTGAATGAAAACCTTTCTAACTCTCTTTTTCTTCATGTATAAAATGCTAATACTGTTACCTGACCTGCTGAGCCACTTGATTAAATGAGATATCAAACAGCAACAATCTCCTTTCCCTCTGTCAGTCCCCTCCAGCCAAAGACCAGAGGGGCACACCTGCAGCTGTGCCAAGTGTGTTTACTGCTCTTACAGAGGGGACGCGCACCACCAGAGCCACGGGGCATCTCAACAAGAACATGCTAGAAGGGACTCAGAGGATTTGGGCTTTAGTTAGGGGACTCGGTGGGGGAAGCTTAAGGAAGCAGGGTTTTGTTGTGGATTGGAGGCTGTCAGGAAGTGGGGGTGATTTTATGATTAGGTATCTTAACAGTCACTCCTAATAGGCAGAATAGAGGGTTATTTGGCCATTTCTGTGGTTGGTCAATGTGCAGGTTTATGGCTCTGCTCAGAAATGAGGAGAAATCTTGTTTTTATCTGGATCCGTTACAGCCCCAGAGTGAGCGGCCTTGTAGATGCTGGTGACCTGTGAAATTGTTCACGATTCAAGGCCTAGCTGAAAGCCAGGCCAGCCCCTGGATACCAGAGACTGCCTTTCTCTTCCTCACTTCCCATCAGGGTACAAAAGAAGATCTTTTTGTCCTTTATGTTTAGAATTGAAAAGAGGGAGAATTTCAAGCTGATAACCAGTCACAGCAATTGTGAACATTATTAAAATATGCCAAACTGCCCGTTTTTAACAAAGCTAATCTCCTACACAGCTTAGCTTTATCCTCAGGGAGGCTTTTAAAACACAGATGCGAAATTTAAATTATGAATTCCAAGCAGCACCTTTTATCAATAACTCAGTAAGGCATGAGAGGCTTTGTATGTTTCCTCCAAGAGCTACTTTCATACCATTCGAATATTCTCAAACTCCAGGAAAATAAATTAGCAGGAGTGAGGTGACTGAACAAATCACCTGCCTGAGGCAGTTTGTGGGAAGATTTGCGAACATGAGAACACATCATAACATTGAGAGGAAGGCAAGGAGTTTTCAGCTTCTTTCTAATGAGAACAAAAATAACAAAAAAATACAAGGTTCGCTGAGAAACAAACTGTTGCCCTAAAGGAATTTAAATAGATACATCCTCTCCATCCCACTAAAACAACGGGTAACGAACTTAAAAGTGCCTTCTGTTAGTGGCCGCTGGCAGCAAGAAAATCAAAATTACACTGTTCATCAATGTGTCTAATCCAATAAATGATAAAGATGTCCTTTATTATCATCTCAGTAAATCTCCCCTATGCTCCACCCAGGCCCTTGCCTCAGGACACACAGACCCTCCTTCCCTTGCAGACATTTTGCCAACACTCACCAGGTTTCTGGTCGGGCTCAGGCCAGGACTTGCGCAGAACATGGACTGTGGACCCAGGTTGAATGCCATAAAAATCAAGGGTCTGATCATCTTTTAGCTTCCGGCCACAGTATATCAGATCTGGGGAGGAGAAAAAAAAAGAAACCATTCATTTATATTTTACTCTTGATAACAATTTAAATGACTTCTGTCCCCTAAGAACCTTATCTTGATTGGACAGATAGCCAGAGAATGCTATATGCTTTAAACAGTATCTTACTTAATAAATACATTTTGCCAGCCTGGATGGGAGTGGGGCCTGGGGAAAATGGATACATGTTTATATATACATGTATGGCTGACTCCCTTCACTGTTCACCTGAAACTACCACAACAATGTTAATGGACTATACCCCAATGCAAAATAAACAAAGTTTGAAAATAAATAAACAAATACATTTTAATAACAACTGTTACAAGCACAAATTGGTAAAATACGGAGTCTATGCACAGGAAAACTCTACAGCTTAACATCATGGAGACTGCACCATTTAAATGAATGGGAAAATGTAACAATAAAAAAGAATGAACCCCATGTTTTTATGACTAAAAACACTTTTTTGCCAGCTTATACCATTGTCTCTGTTTATATGCCATTATATTAATAATATAAGGCTTCCCAGGTAGCACTAGTGGTAAAGAACCCGCCTGCCAGTGCAGAAGACTTAAGAGCCATGAGTTCGATCCCTGGATTAGGAAGGTCCTTTGGAGGAAGACATAGAAAGCCACTCCAGCTGGGTTGGAGAATCCCATGGACAGAGGAGCCTGGTGAGCTACAGTCCATGGGGTCGCAGAGTTGGACACAACTGAAGAGACTTCGTGTGCATGACTGAAAGTATACTTTTTGCCAGTCTATACCATTTTTCTAGTTTATATGCCACTGCATTAATAATTATATTCACTTTCTGAAACTGATGCTGGGGTCCAGGGTTTGATCCCTGGTCAGGCAACAAAGATTCTGCACACCACAAAGCATAGTCAAAAATAAAAAAGAGAAAGAAATAAATTATATTTAAATTCCTTCTTCCTCCACCTAGAATGCCCTTGCCATCTCTCCTTTTTGGTGGGTCAGACGGTAAAGTGTCTTGCTTACAATGTGGGAGACCTGCATTCGATCCCTGGGTTGGGAAGATCCTCTGGAGAAGGAAATGGCAACCCACTCCAGTACTCTTGCCTGGAAAATCCCATGGACAGAGGAGCCTGGTGGGCTACAGTCCACGGGGTTCCAAAGAGTCAGACATGACTGAGCGACTGAGTGACTTCACTCTCCCTCTAACCGACCAACCAACCAAACGTCCTTCTAACCATCCCTTAAGACCTACCTCAAATGCCATATACTTGTTGAGACCTGACAGAAGTCATGACAGGCTTCAAGGACTAAAGTAGGCCAGAGCTACAATCATGGGAAAAACTGGGTCACTGCCCAGAAAGAACTGAGATCATCCTCCCCCCGACCTTGGGGCTCAGCCAGTCAGCATATTCCCAGGCTCCCAGATAACATGAAAAGTCCCCTAAGCAAGCCCGCACACGCAAAAATTTAGCCAATTAATAGATGCCAAAAAACCCTTGCAACCAATCTGCCCTTGCCAATTCCTTGTCTTTGTTCTAAACCTATAAATACCGCTGTAATTCAGGGCTCGAGGCTCTTGCTCCACTCCACTGCGTTGGATGTGGCGGGGGCCCTAGCTCGAGCTAACAATAAACCCCTTTTTACTTTTGCATTGCTGTGGACGTCTCATTCTCTGTTTTGGGGACTCGGACTACGGGCAAAACGATACTAAGGGCCTTTCCCTCGCCAGCACCTCTTTCCAATCCAAATTCTTGCTCTTTCAAAGAATGTCATAGTTAAGGAAGGTTGTGATGAAGTATTTCAATATATTGTACAACTAAATGGCAACCATCAGTTTTATTATATGATTTGTTTCTATTCACCTAACAACAATCACTTCCCAGCTTAACATTTGTTTTCGTTTAGTCTCTAAGTCTGACTCTTTTGCGACCCCATGGATTGTAGTTCATCAGGCTCCTCCTCCCATGGCATCTCCCAGGCAAGGATACTGGATTGGGTTGCCATTTTGTTCTTCAGGGGATCTTCGCCACCCAGGAACTGAACTCACATCTCCTGCATAGGTAGGCAGATTCTTTAACACTGATCCACCAGGGCAGCCCAGTGTTTACATTATGAGACAACAAATCCCAAACTCTTAATTTACCCTTGTGATTCCAGAATGATTCTCCCCCAAAAGAATCAGAGCAGAAGCCCATCCCCAGTCCATAGAGACTCACCAATCAGCTCAGGGTCTGGAACAGACTCCTGGAGTTTGCCAGCAATAAGCTGCTTCAGAAATGAAATACTATATCCCCCCAGGGAGTATTCTCCGAGCTCTGTCTCTGGCAACCGAAGAATAGATTTGGGGGCAAGTGGCTGGTCAGCCAGCTTCACCGCCAGGTGCCAATCTGAGAGAGACATCCTCTCTCTTTCGCGCTCTCTCTTTCTCCCTGTAAAGGAACAAAGCCTCAGTGGTTAAAGGACAGATCTATACCACCCCCACCTCACCAAGGGGTTGAATGAGAATTCTCTGTGACTGTTGGAAAAGCTCAGGTTGCAGCATCAGGAGGCCTGAACTAGAATCTGAGGTCCTCTTTTCACTCATTCTATGGCAGCAGGGAACTTCAGCTCTCTAAGCCTCTTTGGCTTTACAGTGGACATAAAAATGCCATCCTACCTAACAGGAGCGTTGTGAGGTTCAGATGAGATCATCCAACCCTCTCCCTTACATTACATACACTCGGTGTTTCTTCATCTACTTTTGCCTTAACCACCACAACAGCTTTACCAGAAGCTCCCTGCCTCCTGCTTCTCCCTGTTAAATATCCATGCTGCCACTCATCATTTTAAAATGCAGATCTGATCAATATACTCCTCTGTTTAGAAATCAAATCACTTCTATGAATAAGTCTAAACACCACAGCCTGGCTTTCAAAAATATTCACATCTGTTCTCTCTACCAGCTTTCCCCTCTCAAGAGTTCTGGACTGCCCCACCCTTCCCAACACTTAAGTCCACCCCCACCAAGCCTGGATTCAAAACAAAACTCTCCCCGGACTCTGCTCATCTGCTAACTCTGCATATGACTCCTCTTCCCTCTTCCCTCTCTAATCAAACTCCGATCAAGAGCAACTCAAACACAACCTCCTCTGTTCTCTCTCTGTCTCTCTCTCTTTTCCCCCTCTGTGGTTGTCACGTTCCCTCATGACAAAGGGTTACAAATGTCTATACTATTTACTTCTCAATCGTCTCTGCATCTCATTGTTAGAGGCTCTTGAAAGCAAAGACTAGAATTTTTTGTCTTTATTGACTCAATGCCCGGTATTTATGGGTACCCAGAAAATGAATCAGAAACCCGGCGGCTGGGAGAAATAAGACAAGACAAGCCCTTGTTAGAATTATTATTGCTTCCAAAGTGGCTTCTTTGGAAGAGGAAAGAAAAGGTTTCCAGGCTGTGCAGCAGATCCTAAGGCACTCTCAAAACTTCCATCTCCAGATTGATGGCAGGGAAGGAAATGGATCTTTTAATATACTATATATCATTTAATCCTCACAACTGTTCTGAGACAGGCATTATCATCTACATATTACAGCCGAAGGAACCGAGATCGAGAAAGGTGAAGTCAGCGGCCCAAGGTCACTGATAGTTAATATTGCGACAGGGACATTATCTCTTTGGTGACGACCCCTCCACTCCCACAGAACCAGCTAACTAGTCACCACAGGTCGATCCCGCGCGGCCCGTGACCCAGCGCCCTCACCCGTCCCGCGGAAGGAACCCGGCCGCAGGGCCGCCGGTGTAAACACTCACTCAGGTCCTCTCGCCGGAAACCGGAAGCTCCGCGCTGCATTCTGGGAGTTGTAGTTCCTGAGGCGGCTTCCCACCACCCACCCACCCCCGCCCCTTTATAAACAGTGGGCCGGCAAGGGGGAGCTAGTTGTAAAGCTTCCGGTTTCCGGGGGTGTGGCTCCTTTGCAGTTTGAAAGTCCGGGGGCGAGGGTGTCTTCGTGCTTTCGCGTGAGAGCCTTATGTGTCAGTCAGTCTTCCAAGGCGCAGGTCCCGGGAACGAGGTCTGACGTGGGGTGTGCGTGCGCGCTTGCTAAGTCGCTTCGGTCCTGTCCGACTCTTTGCGAGCCCACGCACTGCAGCCCGCCAGACCCCTCTGTCCGTGAAATTCTCCAGGCAAGAATACTGGAGTGGGTTGCCACGCCCTCCTCTAGGGGATCTTCCCGACCCAAGGATCGAAGCGGCGTCTCTTTTGTCTCCAGCATTGACAGGTGGGTTCCAGGTGTGATGTTTACAGCCCCGCGATTCCTTCAGTGTCCTGGTACGCATGCAGAGTCCGCAGGTTACGCCAGGTCCGTTCAGCGCCGCAGATGGGAACGCCGGTTTCCGGACTCTCGGCCCTGGGTCTCCCGCTTCGACCCGTCGTCGCTCGGCAAGGACCCTTTCCGGAGCGGCCTCTTCAGACTCGCCCCAGCCTGTAATCCTCACCAGGAAACGGCCTGTCTTTGAGTGAAGTCAGCTTCCTTTGTGCTCCTCGCTTCTGGCTTTTCGTGGCGAACATGCCTGTGAAGGCATACTAGGAACCCAACGATGACTTCCTCTAAAAGTTGGTACGTTGAGAGAAGTTACCAAGGTTCCTGATACACCCCCAACGTACAGTAGTGGAGTTTATATCAGTCATTCATAGAATTAGTTCGGGAAGGGGAATTTCACTGAACTCTCAGAGAAACTGCATACAGTCGTCCATGGTATCCGCAGGGAATTGCTTCCAAGAGCCCCTCGTGGATACCAAAATACGCCAATACTTAAATCCCGTGCGTAAAACTGATATTGTACAGTCAAGTGTATTTTAGATGCATAGTTAGAATTGATTTTTTTGCCCAGAGGTTAGAATTAGATGAACTATTCTGTTCGAACTCTCCTGGAGGAACTCATTCAAGGACTAAAGAAAGCCAAAAAAAAAAAAAAAAAAAAGTAAATATATAAGAAAATAATGAGGTTGATCCAGCAACTAAAGACTCATCTGGTGTGCACAAACGTAAAAGCAGGACTGCAACGTTCCAGTGTATGGGCTGAAACTAAAGCAACAACTGAGCAGGATAGCTTGACTATGGAGAGCAGATGAACTGCAGGTTCTGGGAGGGCCTAGCCCTGCAGCTAATTACTACTCTACTCTACAGTAAACTGAAAAATTAAAGCAATGGGAATATCAGACCACCTTACCTGCCTCCTGAGAAATCTGTGTGCAGGTCAAGAAGAAACAGTTAGAACTGGACATGGAAAAACAGACTGGTTCCAAATTAGGAAAAGAGTAAGTCAAGGCTGTATGTTGTCACCCTGCTTATTTAACGTATATGCAGAGTACATCGTGTGAAATGCTGGGCTGGATGAAGCACAAGCTGGAATCAAGATTGCTGGGAGAAATATCAATAAGCTCAGATATGCAGATGACACAACCCTGATGGCAGAAAGTGAAGAGAAACTTAAGAGCCTCTTGATGAAAGTGAAAGAGGAGAGTGAGAAAACTGGCTTAAAACTCAGCACTCAGAATTCTTAAAGTGATGGGAATACCAAACCTCCTTCTTTAGAAAACTAAGATCATGGCATCCGGTACTATTACTTCATGGCAAATACATGGGGAAATAATAGAAACAGTGGCAGACTTTATTCTCTTGGGCTTCAGAATCATTGCAGATGGTGACTGCAGCCATGAAATTAAAAGATGCTTGCTTCTTGGAAGAAAAGCTATGACAAACTTAAACATCATGTTAAAAAGCAGAGACAAAGGTCCATCTAGTCAAAGCTATGGTTTTTCCAGTAGTCATGTATGGATGTGAGAGTTGGACCATAAAGAAAGCTGAGCACTGATGAAGTGATGCTTTTGAACTGTGATGTTGGAGAAGACTCTTGAGAGTCCCTTGGACTGCACAGAGATCAAACCAGTTAATCCTAAAGGAAGTCAGTCCTGAATATTCTTTGGAAGGACTGATTCTGAAGCTGAAGCTCCAATACTTTGGCCACCTGATGCGAAGAACTGACTCATTTGAAAAGACCCTGGTGCTGGGAAGGATTGAGGGCAGGAGGAGAAGGGGACAACAGAGGATGAGGTGGTTGGATGACATCACTGACTCGATGGACTTGAGTTTGAGCAAGATCTAGAAGTTGGTGATGAACAGGGTAGCTTGGCGTGCTGCAGTCCATGGGGTCACAAAGAGTTGGACACAACTGAACGACTGAACTGAACTCTTTTAATATAGGAGATTTTCATGAATATCACCCCTTTTTCCTAAAGCCTGGGTTCCTCATTGTTGCTGTTGTTCAATTGCTAAGTTGTATCTGACTCTGCCACACCATGGACTGCAGCACACCAGGCTCCTCTGTCCTCCACTATCTCTCAGAGTTTGCTCAAATTCATGTCCCATTGAGTCAGTGATGCTATCTAACCATCTCATCCTCTGCCGCCCCCTACTTTGGCCTTCAGTCTTTTTCAGCATCAGGGCCTTTTCCAGTGAGTCAGCTCTTCTCATCAGGTGGCGAAAGTATTGGAGCTTCAGCATGAGTCCTTCCAATGAATATTCAGGGTTGATTTCCTTTAGGATTGACTGGTTTGATCTTGCTGTCCAGGGGACGCTCAAGAGTAGTCTCCAACACCACAATTTTAAAGCATCAATTCTTTAGTATTCAGCCTTCTTTATGGTCCAGTGCTCACATCTGTATGTGACTACTGAGAAAACCATAGCTTTGACTATATGGACTTATGTCAGCAAAGTGATATCTCTGCTTTTTAATATACTGTCTAGGTTTGTCATAGCTTTCCTTCCAAGAAGCAAGCCTCTTTTAATTTCGTGGTTGCAGTCATGTGCAGTAATTTTGGAGCCCAAGAAAATGAAATCTGTTGCTGCTTCCACTTTTTTCCCCTTCTATTTGCCATGAAGTGATGGGATCAGGGAAGCTTGGGGTCGCAGAGAGTCGGACATGACTGAGTGAACTGAACTGATGGGATCAGATGCCATGATCTTAGTTTTTTGAATGTTGTATTTCAAGCCAGCTTTTTCACTGTCCTCTTTCGTCCTCATCACTTTCTGACATTATAGTGGTAAAGTCTGCATATCTGAGATTATTGATATTTCTCTTGGCAATCTTGATTTCAGCTTGTGATTCATCCAGTCCAGCATTTCACACGATGTACTCTGCATATTAGTTAAATAAGCAGGGTGACAATATACAACCACGTACATACTCCTTTCCCAATTTTGAACCAGTCAGGAGATAGGTAAGATGGTCTGGTATTCCTGTCTCTTTAAGAATTTTCCACTTTGTTGTGATCCACACAGTAAAAGGCTTTAGTGGACCCAATGAAGCAGAAGTAGGTGTTTTTCTGGAACTCCATTGCTTTCTTCATGATCCAACACATGTTGGCAGTTTGATCTCTGGTTCCTCTGCCAGCTTGTACATCTGGAAGTTCTCGGTTCACATACTATTGAATCCCAGCTTGAAGGATTTGGAGCATAACCTTGCTAGCATGTGAAATGAAGACCCTGTCATCATCTTGTTTTCCTCTCAGTGGATCTAAATATACTAGGTGCTCATTAGGTTTTTGTTTTGATGATTTCATTATCCGCTCCATAAGAGAATGAGCAATGACTATCTTACCCTCCACTTTATCTTCAGCAGTTGACCAGGACCTGGCACTTAGTAGAGAAGCTGCTGCTGCTGCTAAGTCACTTCAGTCGTGTCCGACTCTGTGTGACCCCATAGACCGCAGCCCACCAGGCTCCCCCGTCCCTGGGATTCTCCAGGCAAGAACACGAGTGGGTTGACATTTCCTTCTCCAGTGCATGAAAGAGAAAAGTGAAAGTGAAGTCACTCAGTCTGTCCGACTGTTAGCGACCCCATGGACTGCAGCCTACCAGGCTACTCCGTCCATTGGATTTTCCAGGCAAGAGTACCGGGGTGGGGTGCCACTGCCAATAAATAGGTATTGAGTAAATAAGTCATCTATCAAATGTGGTTGTCTTGCTATGGCTTGTTGCTCCCAGGAAAGGAGGTAAGCCTCTCTGAGTTTTGTAATGATAGATTATTAAATGAGTAAATGGATGAAGACGTAACCCAGGACCAAGCAGGTTCTTTGGGAACCAGTTTACCAAATAGGTGCTGTGGTCAGAAGCAGGGTCAGACTCCAGATAGAATTAGAGGTCTGGACAGAAGACAAAGAAGGATGACCATACTTGGTAAAAAAGAAAGTGTCCAGGCCAGTCCTTCGGTCAGTCTGTCCATATTTGGAGACAGTACCCTCATTAGCTTTCCCTGAGAAAGTAGTGAAAAGTTTTTCATTAATCCTTCAAGAGACTATTTGCCCAACCATTAGCTATTGGAGAGCAAATTATAAGAGTGTACATTTTTAAAATAACTTTATAAAATTAATATGGCAGTTTCTAGGTCTGGCAAGATAGCAAATGAAAATCATCTGCAAGTACTCCTGCTACAAAAAAATGTATAAAATAATACATTTATTAAAAATCACACACAGGGAGCCTAGCACTCTGTGATGCCTAGAGGAATGGGATTGGGGGTGGGTGTGGGAGGGAGGTTCAAAGGAAGGAACATATATATATATACTTACGGCTGATTCCCATTGTTAGATGGCAGAAACCAGCACAACATTGTAAAGCAATTATCCTCCAATTAAAAAAAAAAAAAAACATAGTTGTGGGGAATCTTCTGATACCAGAAATGAAGGGGTAACTGGAAAAAGGTAGTGAGCTTTGGAAGCTGATGATCACCTTTACAGAGAGGTGAATGGTCCTGGAAGCCTTGCTTGGAGCAGATGGCAGAAACCAGCACAACACTGTAAAGCAATTATCCTCCAATTAAAAAAACACACACATAGTTGTGGGGAATCTTCTGATACCAGAAATGAAAGGGTAACTGGAAAAAGGTAGTGAGCTTTGGAAGCTGATGATCACCTTTACAGAGAGGTAAATGATCCTGGAAGCCTTGCTTGGAGATTTTTGTTTTAACAGCAAAACACTGGACTGGGCATCTGAGCAATTAAAACTGACACCACATACCACTACATAAAGTTGAAAATGTTAAAAGAGCTGCATCCTAAGTAAAAGGGCAGAATACAAAAAAACACAAAAAACTCAAAACCATGCATCAGCACTAGGAAGACAAGGAAAGTTCTCTGACTCGGAAGGCAGGACAGTGAAAGGGGAGTTGACATATGAAAGAATAGTCTTCCCTGAGAATTTGAAACCCTAGCACTGTACTTTGTGTAACTTTGTGACCAAACTTTCCCGGAAATGTCCAAAAGATTGGTCCTGAGATTTGCATTTTAACATACAGTTAAACTGGGGCATTCTATTAAGAAACTAAAGATTCAGTGGCAGGAGGAAGTGTATAGTCAGTGACTTGTGTGCATGAAGTTGACTAGCTGAAGTCTGCTTTTTTAATACGGGGGGAAAGCAGACAACATGTCACTTGAGGTCTACAGTTTTAAATTTTTAATCATTCTTTTACAGAAAGCAACAAAAACCAGATCTGTATGAATAAAAAATATAAAAGCTAAGATCATGGCATCTGGTCCCATCACTTCATGGCAAATAGGTGGGGAAACAATGGAAACAGTGACTGACTATTTTAGGGGTCTCCAAAATCACTGCAGATGGTGACTGCAGCAATGAATTTAAAAGACGCTTGCTCCTTAGAAGAAAAATTATGACCAACCTAAACAGCATATTAAGAAGCAGAGACATGACTTTGTCAACAAAGGTCTGTATAGTCAAAGCTATGTTTTTTCCAGTAGTCATGTATGGATGTGAGAGGTGGACTATAAAGAAAGCTGAGAGCTGAAGAATTGATTCTTTTGAACTGTGGTGTTGGAGAAGATTCTTGAGAGTCCCTTGGACTGCAAGGAGATCCAACCAGTCCATCCTAAAGGAGATCAGTCCTGAATATTCATTGGAAGGACTGATGCTGAAGCTGAAATTCCAATACTTTGGCTACCTGATACAAAGAACTGACTCACTGGGAAAAGACCCTGATGCTAGGAAAGATTGAAGGCAGGAGGAAAAGGGGACGACAGGATTAGATGGCATCACCAACTCAATGAACATGAGTTTTGAGTAAACTCCGGGAGTTGGTGATGGACAGGGAGGCCTGGCGCATTGCTGTCCATGGGGTCACAAAGGGTCGGACACGACTGAGCAACTGAACTGAACTGAAGCAACTGAACTGAACTGAAGCAACTGAACAACAACAATTATTATGTTCTAATACCAGTACTTCAAATTCCAAGTCATACTACATATTCTTTCCTAGTTTTCCCCTCTATAATTTTACCTCCTCCAAAATGGCTCCCATTTTCTACAATATATTTACCTGCATTTGCTCATATTGAAATCTGTTGTATGGAGGCAGGAAGTAGATGGACCACCCACCTCTCCCTGTGGGCCAGGGTAAAGCTACTGGAGATTTATTCCCTTTGGACTGAAACTCCAAGATGAGCATCAGTTCAGTTCAGTTCAGTCACTCAGTCGTGTCCAACTCTCTGCAACCCCGTGGACTGCAGTATGCCAGGCCTCCCTTTCCATCACTAATTCCCAGGGTTGACTCACTCATGTCCATTGAGTCGGTGATACCATCCAATCATCTCATCCTCTGTCATCCCCTTCTCCTGCCTTCAATCTTTCCCAGTATCAGGGTCTTTTCAAATGAGCATGGCAAGACCATTAAGGGAGGAGGCTGGGCCCTGCCCAGATCAAATATTTCTCATTCTCTAAGTCAGAAGACCCCCCGTGACCACACATGCACAGAAAGGCTTCTTGGAGGTCAAAGGGGAGTGATGTCAAGAGATGCCCTTATCCACAGGCCTTTGCAGTAGAATCCATCTTGGAGAGATGCGTGCGTATACATGGGAGGAAGCAATGCCTTTATAAAAGTAATTCAAACTGCCACACTGACACAAGTCAGCCTTGCTCTCTCTTTCTCTCTCTCTCTCTGAGTCTGCCTGTGTGTCTATCTACATGTACTGTACTCTTTTTTTTCCTCCTAATAAACACTTGTTTCACTACTTTCTCTCATTGTGGCAATTCTTTTCTGCAAAGCTGAAAGGCCAAGGCCCTTGTCACTGACCACTGGTCTAGTGATTAGGATTTGGTGCTCTGACTGCTGCAACCTGTCCTCAATCTCCAACTGGGGACCCAAGCTCCGCTTCAAGCAGTTGCAGGCCAAGGCCACCCAAGATTAGTATCATCATCACAGTGGAGTCTCTTCAGCTTGTGCCTGAGTCATTTTAACATTTAACCTAAAAGGTTCTGATCATTGCCTTACCATCTGGCATGGCAAGAGTTTACATTTGCCTCATCTTTACATTTCCTGCACCAAACAACAATGAGGCATTTCTTCAGAAAGTTCAGATTGTGTTTAGTGGTAAATTGAATTTCAAGACCACAACCTGGCACTAGGGATACTCATTTCTACTGGATTGGTCATTATTTCTAAGCTGCTTTAGTGGAGAGAGCTAGATCTATGTCTATATCTCTATTTATATCTAGAGCAATACTTAAAAGATAGAAATAGAGATAATTTATACTGCTACTTCAAATTCAAGACTACAGGGGTTTATGTAACCTTTTTATATTACATGTTTCTTTTCTTTTCCACATTGAGAATCCTAGTTTTCAAGAACATAAGGCGTATTCCATAATTACTCACTCCATCCCACATTGCATACACAACAGTCTCCAGCATAAGAATATGAATACTACAATCACGGTACAATTACTGAGAAAAGTTTACATTTATATTTGCATATGCCCTTTCATTCTATACCTGCTACTTCCCTCTGCATGTGAGGTATGCTCCCCTCCCACCCACAGCAGACCTTGGTGGGCCGAAGGACCCTCCCCAGTGGCCCAGCACACAGCTCACTGTTCCCATGGCTGATAAAGAGAGGCACACCTTCAAGGCCACCGAGAGCTGAGTACCACCTCAGGGTACTCAGGTACCAGAGTACTGGTACCTGCCCCAGCTCACCAGCTCTCCCCCATAAGGCAGCTGTCAGAAGCCCTGACCTGCCCTGCTGAGTGTTGCCAGCACCCCAACAGCAATCACAACCTTTAGCACGGGCCCATGCCACCCCAAAAACTAGGCTTCTGGATACAAGGAGTGGCTTCCCAGGCCCTCCTCCCTGCCATTCTGTGAGAGGCAACGATGAAACATTTGTTCCTTTGCCCCTCACTTCCTCCACTGAAAAGGTTTCCTTCCACTGATCTGACACACAAAGTTCCACAGTCATTCCTTCGAGTTTAAGGAGGTCAGAGTCCTACCTGGAAGGATGGTGGGTGGCTGATCCCTCTAGTTACCAGGTCAGTGACTTTTCCCTTGGCCAGCAAGGGAATGCAGGGTAGAGAGCAGGAGATGACACAGGGTGGCCGAGAGAAGGGGATGGCCGGCTTTGGAAGATCAGGACACTCACGGAAGTCCAGGCTGTGGTCCTGGGCTGGAGCAGGGCGATGAGCTCCAGAAACCTGAGCCGCTGCCTGGCCCTGCTCTGTCTCCCTAGTTCTGTGTCCTGGGCCAGTGGCACCGTCTCTCTGCCTCTGGGCCCCTCGGCTCAGCCACTGTTACTTCCCTTCCCTTCTCCTTGACCCGTGGGCTTCCACAGGATGGCGAGCCTGAGGGCTAATTCCTGGGCCCTGCGAGCGCCTTCCCTCTTCTTCCTCTGGAGAGGGTGTGAGGTGGGTCTGGTGATCCAGGGTGGGGCCCGACTACAGGAGGAGGCTCCTGAAAGCTGTGGTTGGGCCTCCAGTCAGAGGGTGGCCTGGCTCCTGCCCCTGTCAGGCCTCCCTGGCTGCCTGCTGCAGGCACTCCCTGCTGGATACCGCATTCCTGCCATTCTCAGAGCCCGCCCCATGCCTGCTCTCAAAGGACTCCTGGAGGTTAGCATTCAAGGCCTGTCGGGTCCGTGGGTCAGCTTGGAAGGCTGTCCTTGTCTAGACCGGACTGTGGGCCCATCCCTTGTTGCTCCCTTCACAGATAATGCCACTGTCCCCCGTTCTAGCGACCACTCTCCCCTCCTCTGAGCAGCCCTCTTTCACGGGCAGTGAGGATGCGGGGACCAGAGCGTGACAGCACCCAGTCACGCTGGATACAAGGAGTGGCTTCCCAGGCCCTCCTCCCTGCCATTCTGTGAGAGGCAACGATGAAACATTTGTTCCTTTGCCCCTCACTTCCTCCACTGAAAAGGTTTCCTTCCACTGAGGAAGGAAAGAATGATGCTCAGCAGGCAGCCCCGCTTTAGGAAAATTCCCCTCCACAGAAGGTCACACTTGTCCCAGTCTTTTGCTGGTATTGTGCCGGGAGGGTGGGGGCCACCAGAGGGGTCAGGTCTGATTGGTTCCCACAGGATCTGAGCCCCAGGGATGGCCTGGCTGAGGGCCTGTAATGCAGAAGGACTGCTTATATCCAGCCATCTTTTTTTTTTTTTTGCCTAGTTACCTATTTTTTTCTCTTTCTTTTAACCAGTAAATTTATCAGACTACATCTTGATGTTGCTTGTTTTAAGGACAATATCCCAAACATGTGGTGTGCTCCTTTTTCTTTAATTAATCAATTTATTTATTTTTGGCTGCACTGAGTCTTCATTGCTGCACAGAGGCTTTCTCTAGTTGCATCGAGTGGGGGCTACTCTTTAGTTGTGTTATGCGGGCTTCTTATTGTGGTGGCCTCTCTTGGTGCAGAGCACAGGTTGCAGGGTATGCAGGCTTCCGTAGTTGTGGCACATGGGCTTAGTTGCCCCACAGCAAGTGGAATATTCCTGGACCAGGGATCGAACCTGTGTCTCCTGCACTGGCAGGTGATTCTTAACCACTGAACCACCAGAGAAGTACGTGTGTTATGCTCTTTTAATTTGTAGTTTCAAATATATCAGATCAGTTCAGTTCAGTTCAATTCAGTCTCTCAGTCATGTCCAACTCTTTGCAACCCTATGAACCACAGCACACCAGGCCTCCCTGTCCATCACCAACTCCCAGAGACCACCCAAACCCATGTCCATTGAGTCGGTGATGCCATCCAACCAGCTCATCCTCTGTCGTCCCCTTCTCCTCCTGCCCTCAATCTTTCCCAGCATCAGGGTCTTTTCCAAAGAGTCAGCTCTTGGCATCAGGTGGCCAAAGTATTGGAGTTTCAGCTTCAACATCTGTCCTTCCAATGAACACCCAGGACTGATCTCCCTTAGGATGGACTGGTTGGATCTCCTTGCTGTCCAAGGGACTCTCAAGAGTCTTCTTCAACACCACAGTTCAAAAGCATCAATTCTTCAGTGCTCAGCTTTCTTTATAGTCCAACTCTCACATCCATACATGACAACAGGAAATACCATAGCCTTGACTAGATGGACCTTTGTTGGCAAAGTAATGTCTCTGCTTTTTAATATGCTGTCTAGGTTGGTCATAACTTTTCTCCAAGGAGTAAGTGTCTTTTCATTTCATTGCTGCAATCACCATCTGCAGTGATTTTGGAGCCCAGAAAAATAAAGTCAGTCACTGTTTCCACTGTTTCTCCATCTATTTGCCATGAAGTGATGGGACCGGATGCCATGATCTTAGTTTTCTGAATGTTGAGTTTTAAGCCAACTTTTTCACTCTCCTCTTTCACTTTCATCAAGAGGCTCTTTAGTTCTTCTTCACTTTCTGCCATAACGGTGGTGTCATCTGCATATCTGAGGTTATTGTTATTTCTCCCAGCTATCTTGATTCCAGCTTGTGCTTCATTCAGCCCAGCGTTTCACATGATGTACTCTGTGTAAAAGTTAAATAAGCAGGGTGACAATATACAGCCTNAGGCTCTTTAGTTCTTCTTCACTTTCTGCCATAACGGTGGTGTCATCTGCATATCTGAGGTTATTGTTATTTCTCCCAGCTATCTTGATTCCAGCTTGTGCTTCATTCAGCCCAGCGTTTCACATGATGTACTCTGTGTAAAAGTTAAATAAGCAGGGTGACAATATACAGCCTTGACATACTCCTTTTCCTATTTGGAACCAGTCTGTTGTTCCATGTTCAGTTCTAACTGTTGCTTCCTGACCTATATACAGGTCTCTCAAGAGGCAGGTCAGGTGGTCTGGTATGCCCATCTGTTTCAGAATTTTCCACAGTTTATTGTGATCCACACAGTCAAAGGCTTTGGCACAGTCAATAAAGCAGAAATAGTTGTTTTTTATATGTATACACATATACATATGAAACAACCAGACAGAAGATAAGTAAGGAAATAGAGAATTTAAACAACACAATAAACCAGTTATATCTAACAGATATACAGAACACTCCACCCAACAACAGCAAACACATTTTTCTCAAGTGCACATGGAACATTTTCTGTTCCATTTTCTATATCAGTTCAGTTCAGTCGCTCAGTCATGTCTGACTCTTTGTGACCCCATGGACTGCAGCACGCCAAGCTTCCCTATCCATCACCAACTTCCAGAGCTTACTCAAACTCAAGTCCATTGAGTTGATAATGCCATCCAACCATCTCATCCTCTGTCATCCCTTTCTCCTCCTGCCTTCAATCTTTCCCAGCATCAGGGTCTTTCAAATGAGTCAGTTCTTTGCATCAGGTGGCCAAAGTATTGGAGTTTCAGCTTCACCATCAGTCCTTCCAATGAATATTCAAGACTGATTTCCTTTAGGATGGACTGGTTGGATCTCCTTGCAGTCCAAGGGACTTTCAACAGTCTTCTCCAACACCACAGTCGAAAAGCATCAATTCTTTGTCACTCAGCTTTTTTTATGGTCCAACTCTCACATCCATACATGACTACTGGAAAAACCATAGTTTGACTATACAGACCTTTTTTGTCAAAGTCACGTCTCTGCTTTTTAATATGCTGTCTAGATTGGTCATAACTTTTCTTCCAAGGAGCAAGCATCTTTTAATTTCATGGCTGCAGTCACCATCTGCAGTGAGTTTGGAGCCCAAAATCTGTATATTAGACCACAAGTTAAGTCTCAATAGATTTTGAGACACATCATACAAACCATCTTCTCTCACCATAAAATCAGAAATCACTAACATAAAGAAAACTGGAAAGTATACCAAACTGTGTATACTAAACCACACACTTTTAAATAACCAATGGATCAAAGAAGTCAGAGGGGAAATTAGAAAATATTTACAGGTGACTGAAAATGAAAGCAGCACACCAAAACTTCTGGGGCACAGTGAAAGCAGTGCCAATGGGAATTTGTAACTATAAATACTTACATTAAAAAACAAGAACATACAGAAGGCCAGCAGGCAACGAAAGATGCTCAACATCACTAATCAGGGAAATGTAAATCAAAACTACAATGAGCTACTTCTTTGTGCCTGACAGAATGGCTATTAATATCCAAAATGACAACAATTGTCAATGAGGATGGAGAGAAAAGGGAATCTTGCACACTGTTGGGAATATCAATTGGTACAGCCACTATGGAAAACAGTATGGAGATTCCTCCAAAAAAATGAAAAATAGAACTGCCAAATGATCCAGCAATTCTATTCCTGGGTATTTATCTGAAGAAAACAAAAACTCTAATTAGAATAGATAGATACACCTGTAAGTTCATTGCAGCATTACTTACAATGGCCAAGATATGGATACCAGATAAATTCCCATCAACAGATGAGTAGATAAAGAAGATGTGTACAGTGACACACACACACAGAGAATGGAATATTATTCAGCCATAAGAAAAGAATGATATCTTGCCACTTGTGACAACATGACTGGACCTAGAGGGTATTATGCTAAGCACAGTAAGTCAGAGAAAGATAATACTGTGTGATTTCTAGTATATGTAGAACCTAAACAACAAAACAAATGAGATATAGATAGAACAAAACAAAACAGATACAGAGATTAAACAGGTGGTTTCCACAGGGGAGAGAGGTAGGAGGAGAAAAGAAATAGAGGAAGGAGATTAAGAGGTACAAACTTCCAGTTCCAAAATAAATAAGTCTTGGACATGAAATGTGCAGTGTGGGGAATACAATCAGTAACTGTATAATATCTTTGTATAGTGACCTATTGTAACTAGACTTACTGTGATGAACATTTTGAGATGTATAGAAATATCACTATGTTATGAAACAGGAACTAACATAGTGTTGTTGTAAGTTGTTTGTACTTCAAAAACAAACAAGTTCATGGAAAAAGATCATATTTATGATTACCAGAGGTAGGGGGAAGTGAGAGGGAGAATTAGATAAAGGGAGTCAAGAGGTACACATTTCTAGTTATAAGATAAATAAATATTAGGGATGTGATGTACAGCATGATAAATACGGTCAACACTGCTGTATGTTATATATGAAAGTTGTTAAGAGAGTAAATCTGCTGTGCTGTATGTCAATTAAACCTCAACAGAACTGAAGAAAAGAAAACGAAAAAAGGTCTCAAATCAACAACCTACTTTACAACTTAAGGAACTGAAACTAAAAGAAAAACCTAAACCCAAAGCTAGTAGGAGGAAGGGAATGGTAAACATTAGAGCAGAGATAAGTGAAATCAAGAAGAGAAAAACAATAGAAAAAAATCAATGAAACCAAAAGTTGGTTCTTTGAAAAGATCAACAAAATCGACAGACCTTTAACTAGACTAAGAAGAAAAGAGAGAAGATTGAAATTACTAAAATCAGAAATGAAAATGGGAACAGTACCCGATTCTGTGGAAATAAAGAGGACTATAGGAGAGTGCTATGACAGTTCTAGGCTAACAAACTGGATAAGCTAAATAAAATGCACAAACTGCTAAAAACACAAAACCTACGAAGACTAAACAATGAATAGAGTATCCGAATAGATCTATAACTAGTAAGGAGATTGAATCAGTAATCAAAAACTTGTTAACCACATGGTACTGAGAAGCTTTTGAAAAAAAAAAAGACAATGAAAATGAAAAACTACCAACAAAGAAAAATCCTGGACTTGATGACTTCACTGGTAAAGTCTACTGAACGTTTAAATAAATAATACTAATTCTTCTCGAACTTCTCCAAAAGCCTAAAGAAGAGGGAGCACTTTCCAACTCATTTTACAAGGACATTGCCCTGACATCAAAGCCAGACAGACACTACAAGAAAACTACAGTCCGATAAAAGTCCATTTCTCAAGGCTATGGTTTTTCCTGCGGTCATGTATGGACGTGAGAGTTGGACTGTGAAGAAAGCTGAGCGCCAAAGAATTGATGCTTTTGAACTGTGGTGTTGGAGAAGACTCTTGAGAGTCCCTTGGACAGCAAGGCGATCCAACCAGGCCATCCTAAGGGAGATCAGTCCTGGGTGTTCATTGGAAGGACTGATGTTGAAGCTGAAACTGCAATATTTTGGCCACCTGACGCGAAGGGCCGACATTGGAAAAGACCCTGATGCTGGGAAAAATTGAGGGCAGGAGGAGAAGGGGATGACAGAGGATGAGCTGGTTGGATGGCATCACCAACTCAGTGGACATGAGTTTGGGTAAACTCTGGGAGTTGGTGGTGGAGAGGGAGGCCTGGCGTGCTGAAGGTCATGGGGTCGCAAAGAGTCAGATACAACTGAGCAACCGAAATGAACTGAACTGAACTGAATATCCCTTATAAAGCTTGATGCAAAAATCACAAAATACACAGAATTCAGTAGCATATCAAAAAGATGCACCATGACATACCGTGACCAAGTGAGATTTATTCCTGGATTGCAAAGATGGTTCAACACACAAAAAGTGATCAATGTAATATACCACATCAACAAAATGAAGGGGAAAAAAACCACACGCACATCTCAATGTAGAAAAAACATTGACAAATTCGACACCCTTTCAAGATAAAAACATTCAGCAAAAAGCAATAAAAGGAAACTACCTCAACATGATAATAAAAAGAATCTTCTTAATTATATCCCCTCCCACTCACAGAGAAATGAGTTTAAATTCTCTGCGCATAGACCATCTGGAGAGGAGGGTGTTTGTATGTGGCAGAGCAGCCCAGAAGACTGCTGCTTGGGGATGGGAGGAAAAATGAAAAAGGGGGAGAAACAGCCCAAGTTGAAGATTCCTAGAGAAGGCAGTGGCAACCCACTCCAGTACTCTTGCTTGGAGAGTAGTCCATGGTGTCCCTAAGAGTCGGACACGACTGAGCGACTTCACTTTCACTTTTCCCTTTCATGCATTGGAGAAGGAAATGGCAACCCACTCCAGTATTCTTGCCTGGAGAATCCCAGGGACAGGGGAGCCTGGTGGGCTGCCGTCTATGGGGTCACACAGAGTCGGACACGACTGAAGCGACTTAGCAGCAGCAGCAGCAGCAGCAGTGTTCTCAAAGCAAAGCAAAGATGGGGCTTTGAGTGCTTCCCACAGATCACCCACCCTCTGCCTACCTTTACCCTCCCCACCACTCCTCCCTGAGGGGAGATCGCCTTGCTCCTGCCTATAGGTTCACAGGGAACCATGCCCACTCAGGCCAGCCCAACTGAAGCGACTTAGCAGCAGCAGCAGCAGCAGCAGTATTCTCAAAGCAAAGCAAAGATGGGGCTTTGAGTGCTTCCCACAGATCACCCACCCTCTGCCTACCTTTACCCTCCCCACCACTCCTCCCTGAGGGGAGATCGCCTTGCTCCTGCCTATAGGTTCACAGGGAACCATGCCCACTCAGGCCAGCCCTTCCTCTGAGAAACACAGCCCTCAGGTCCAAATACTTAGCTGGCCATTAGCAAGCTGGTCTGCTGTTAGACTTGTCTGTGCCTTTCCAGAGATCCTCACTGACTTCTATCTACATTGATCACTTCATGGATTGTGGGGACCGGACCTGAGGCCTAGAGAAGTGAAGGGACCTGAGGCCACTAGCAGAAGAGCATCGTTTGTCTTGTCCCCGCCCACTGGCATTTTCCTGTGGAATTACAGCTAGCAAGTGGCAAGTCTCCCTTGGCTCCTGGCACCGCTTACTCCTGTAGGCTGGAGGCCAGCCAGAAGGCTGTGAGGGGCCGGGTGGGGTCAGGCATTTGATTCTGCCTCCTCGTGCTGGGATCTGCCTGAGGTCCTGTTCAGTCTGTCTGCTGGCCAATGTCCCACCCTGGCCGTGGGTAGCACGACCTCCACTCTGATGCCCATCACTCGAAGCCTTGCTTCCCTCCGTCCTGGCATGCTGCTGCTGCTCTGGATGGCCAGCACCTCCGAAGGCCTCCCAAGGAGCAGACCTCACAGCTCTGCTGTCTGGAACCGTAGGGAGCTGGCACAGTAAGTGGGGAGCAGGATAAGATGCCGCCTGAGAAGAGCCGGGGCTGGAGGAGGGGGTGGGGTGGGGGGAGGAGGTGAGGACAAAGCCCAAGGGCAGGGGCAGGCAGAGGTGGGGGTGAAGCAGCGTCCTGAGGGAGGTGGCTTTGCAGGCCGGGCTCTGTTTAGATCTCATTCAGTAGATATTAGGGAGCCTGTGAAGGATTTTAAGCTGGGAAAGAAATAGGTGCATACGTCCCCAAATTTTAGAGTTGGAAGGGAAAGTAGAGGTTATGTCCCTTTATCTTCAAGTGAAGAAAACAGCCAAACCCTCCGGAGAGAAGGGACCAATCAGAGACTGCCCGATGAAGTAGTATTGGAGTCAAGACGGGAGACTACCCCTGAGCCTCTGGGCCGTGCGTGTCCCATCATGCATTGCCAGAGAGGAGAGTGAAGCATCTGCAGGGGCCCCAGGGTGAAGGCCTGCTGATGCTGGAGGCAGAGCAGCAGGAAGACAAGCTGCCTGGAGGGAGGTGCTGAAGACTGGGAAATTTAAGGACAAGCAGGAGTGACTTGACTGTTGCGAGGGGTGCCCAGAATTCCTGTCAAACCCAGGGATGCTCTTTCCTTCTTAGTCACCCTTGAGTTTCTTCCTGCTCCGTCTCAGGTTGGTGCCTGCTCACCCTGCCCTGGTCAATGCCATTGTCCTGGTCCTGCACTCGGTGGCAGGCAGCACCCCACTGCCAGGGGCTGACTCCTCTTCCCGGGGCATGCCCTCCAGCGCCTACCGGGACATGCCAGGTGAGCCCCTGGCCTGCGGGACGCGGGCCCCTGGGGAACGGGCAGTGGCCCAGGGCTTTGCTCTACTCGCAGCTATGTATAGTGCTGGCAGAGGGTGTTCCTTGGGAACTCTGGGTTTGAGTCAGGGAGAGCATCTGTCCTGTAATTTTCCAGGGGAGAGATGAGAACATGAATTTGGAGTAACTAGCGCCGAGACGCTGGAGCAGCGCCTGTGCCTTCCTGTTCCTCCTCCTGAAATCTGTCCTCCCTCCTCCAGGTGGCTTCCTGTTTGAAGGGCTCTCTGATGATGAGGACGACTTTCACCCGGTAAGCGACTGGGCTGCCTGCCATTTGGGGGAGATGGTGCCAGGGAGGCGCCCTCCCCGGGACCTGGCACGCCCAGCAGGGTGGTCAGAGGCCCTGTGGGGGCCCAGGTGTGCCACACTATTGCTGTGACCCTGGCAGCGTGGGGAGTCTCCCCAAGAACTGTTCCTGGAGCAGGGGTGGGGTTCTTCGGAGAACCACTCAGGGCTGCTGCCCTGATCTGGGCACCTCCCTTGTCCAGAGTGCCAGGTCCACGCCCTCAAGCAGCACCCCCAGCTCCCGCCCAGCTTCCCTGGGGTACAGTGGAGCTGCCGGCCCCAGCCCATCACCCAGAGCGAGCTGGCCACTGCCCAGCTATGGAGAGAGGGGGTGGGAAGGTCCAGGCCGGGCCCCCGGGGAGAAGGGCCCAGTGGTAGAGTGGGTTTACCTTTGCTGATCCTTGTGCTCCATCTGCTTTGATCTGAGCTCTACCTAGAGCCCCAGTGGGTTTCCCAGTGCAGCTCCGGCGACCTCCCCTCACCTGCCTTTAGGCTCAGAAGTCTGGGGCTCAACCCAGGCTTGACTGACTCTTTTCAGCAGTTGGAAGAACCTCATGTCACATAATGGTCCCTTACTTCTTCCTGAAAGTGGCCAGGCATACATCACAGGCTTAAGCATTCCTGGTGATAGTCACTCCAGCCGGCAAGGCCATTTCTCCTCTCCCAGTGTGGGTCCTAGGCTCAGTCAGGGGTCCCATTCCATCTGCCTGGAGCAAAAGAGTACAGAACCCTTCCTGCGCACAGAGAGGGTTTTAGGTAGCTCCGTGTGGCTGTCTCATGCTGGCCCCTGCTGGGAGGCAGTGGTGAGGCACCCAGGGCGCCGTGGGGTGATGTGACAGCAGTGGGTGTGTGCTGGGAGACTGGGGTGGCTCTGAGGGTGGCACTGACCATGGTCTGTCTCCAGGGCCACTCCTCAGGGACCTCCCCAATGTCCTCCAGCGTCCAGTCAGGGACGCCCATCACCAATGATCTCTTCAGCCAAGCCCTGCAGCATGCCCTGCAGGCCTCGGGGCAGCCCAGCCTTCAGGTCAGTCTTCCCCTTTCTGATGTTCACACGGCTTCTTTGGTATTTTGGACGCTGAGCTTTTCTCTGCCCTCGGGAGGCCCTTCCCACTGGGCCTGCTTTGCTGCAGGAACAGCTGGGGCGTGGCAGCGAGACAGGAAAGAGTGCCCCCAGCAAGGGCGGCTGTCCCTGCAGCTCCCACTCCTGCACCCAGTGCCCATGGCCTGGCTCCACTGACCGCCTGGCTTGGGTATTTCAGTGGCTGTTTCAGTGGAGGAGTCACTCGGCCATCCTGTGAGCATCGACTGAGCCTTGAGCATGTCTGGTCTAGGCTTGGTCCAGCTCCTGGGATAGTGATGAGCCAGTCCTCATTCCCTCCATGGAGGGGCGCCAGACAGTCACTGAACTGAGAGAACCACAGGGTGAGAATCTGGCCGGGGCTTGAGGTCAGGTAAAACTTTTCTGAGAAAGTGTACCTACTGTCAAAGAATTAATTAGAGGTTAGCCAGGCAGAGAAGGGGATGTTTGGTTGAGGGGATGTGTTGTCCCGGCAGAGGCGGCTACCCGTTTGAGCGAATGTGGGGGTACACGTGGCAAATCGGCACGAGCAGAAGGCAGTATCCATGATGAAGGATCCTGAGATGGAGCCAGAGTAAGGGAGAGCAGACGCCTGAGTGTGAGGGCCTTGAGTGCCTGCGCAAGGAGACGAGGCTTGTCTGGAGGTCACCAGGGAGCGACACCATCTCCCCTGCCTCATGAACACGGAAGCTTAGCTAGCAGCTAAGTGCATGGCCCAAGGGGTTCACATTTTACTGCACGCCTCTGTGCACAAGCTGTTTGCTTTACTCTCTTTCCTTTATTCCTAAGCCTGGGGCATGAACGTCATTTCTAGAACTGGTCCACGGTCATGAAGCCATTAAATGACAGGGACAGGGTCCAGCCCGTGTGGTTCTCACTGCCCCACGTGGCTCGGTGAGGGGAGCAGGAGCAGGACCTGGGGACAGTTGGCCTTTTTGGTTCCTTCATCATCTGCAGCCTGATCCTTGTTCGCTCTGCTCTTCAGCTCAGAAACCTGTATGTCTCCACCTGGCCTGTAAATGGAACTTGAGTCGGTTTCTGTGGTTTTCTAAAAATCCTCCACATTCTCACCCTTGCTTGCCTGCTTCTTTTGTATTTGCATTTCATCCCCACTGCCTTCTCCTTCCCACAGTGTGAACACATCCTTTTCCCTAAGGTGTGCACTTCCTCTTTCATGAGACAGAGATATTGAAAATACTAAATTTCTTTAAATCCATAGAGAAGGCCTTTCATAGCTGAAAGTAAAAAAAATCAAGGAACCATTATATAAAAGGTAACATATATTTTGAGTTCATAAATGTGAACATTTCTGCAAAGCAAAGAAAACCAAATCAGCATACAAGAAGAACAAGCAAAGTCTGAAAGCTAATCACAAACCGGAAAGAAATCTGTAACGCAGATCAGACAGAGGGCAAAACCTCGCTGAACTGAAGTTCTAGTGATTGAAGACCAACAGCTTCGTAGAAAAGCAGGTGAAGGATAGTAACAGACTGTTCACCAAAAAGGAAGTACAGATGGCCTGTAATTCCTTGCAGTCCCATTGCTCGGGATTTATCCCGGAGATGTATGTGCATGCAGAGAGTGACATTTGTACAGAACCAGTCACTGCAGCGTTTCTATAACGGCAGAGATTGGAAGCTGCCCTGTTGTGGTACATTTCAGGACATCCACAAGCGTTTTCTATGATACCTTAATAAGTTAGAAAGAAAGGAGAGAGATAAGAAAAGGGTAAGTATAGGAATGTATATTTATTATATTTCCTCAGAGAAAATAAAGTAGGTTATCAGGAATGGGGGAGACGAGTAGATGATCGTGAGACTTTTCACAGCGTGGTGTTGATGGTTTAGTTGCTCAGTGTGTCCGACTCTTGCAACCCTACGGGGTGTAGCCCACCAGGCACCTCTGTCCATGGGATATCCCAGGCAAGAGTACTGGAGTGAGTTGCCATTTCCTTCTCCAGGGATCTTCCTGACCCAGGAATCGAACCCGGGTCTCCTGCACTGCAGGCAGCCTCCTGTAGTGCAGGTGGATTCTTTAACTGAGCCACCAGGCACTGTGTATCATACTAAAACAACAGAGTTAATTTAAAAGTGTTTGTGTGTCTATAGACACAGCAGAGGAAGAGAGTAATCTTTTGAAATTTAGATATTGAATACTTTATGCTTTTTCTTTTTGATCTTTATGATACATTTTCCCCTTTTTTAATTGGAAAACTTTTAAATTTGTTCCCTAAACCTTCGGGCCTCTCCATAGGCCTCTTCGACAGTCCGTGGACCTCTTCGATGTGCTGTGTTGTATGGAACCTCATGTCAACAGCTTTCCTGGAGGAACACACCTCCTTCTGCTAGAGGTGAACAAGTCTCTGTCAGATCCTTACTGACTGCTCCTGCCTGTCCTGTCTTTCTACAGAGCCAGTGGCAGCCCCAGCTGCAGCAGCTGAGGGACATGGGCATCCAGGACGATGAGCTGAGCCTGCGGGCCCTGCAGGCCACCGGGGGGGACATCCAGGCGGCCCTGGAGCTCATCTTTGCCGGAGGAGCCCCGTGAACTCCCTGCTCCTCTTGAACCCCCAGCAAACTGCTAAGGCGGCTGCCCACAGGAAGCACTCTTGAAGGTGCCCCATCTCACTCGCCCCAATACACCTGATGGTCGACCTGCTTTGTCCAGTGTGTGGCCTTTCTGGCTGATCTGAGTGGGTAGAGGTGGTGGGGGGGCAAGCGTGGTCTGTGTGGGTTCTGGTGCCATGGCATCAGCTGGCCCCTGCTTCTGGGCCCCAGGTGGAGAAGCTGAGATCCGTGTCCCGAGATGCCGCGTGATGCCCACACTAGTGTTTTGGCAGAAGTTTCCAGTTGATAGCCTCCAGGCCCTTTGGTGCTCTGGGTGTGGCCTCCTCCAACTGTGCCCAGTCTCCAGGGTGGCTGCTGTGTACGGCTGTGCCCAGGAGAGCCTTGTGCTCTTGGGGTGACCAATCTGAGGAGTGGCCGGGTGGAAGCCCACCTCCCCATCCCCCGCCATTGCTCCCTCTCCCAAAGGCTTGTGAAAGTTTCCTTGTCCCTCCCCTGGCCTAGTCTCACCATGCACTCTGATGCCTGCTCTGTAATGATGCCAGGATCCAGGCCTCAGAGCTGTGCCAGGAGGCAGGGCCCACTTCTCTGTCCTGAAGGCATAAATACAAGAACAGTTAAATAACAATACTAAACAACAACACCAACAGGGCCCAGCTTTCATGCTGCAGAGAGGGCACCAACTCCCAAGCTGCTGCTCCATCTGCCTGAGCTCTCGTTCCCCTTGGCACAGCATTCCCTGGTGCGTCGCAGACATGTCCAAGTTGAGCGGGTGGGTTTCATGTGCTTTGAATACTCTGTCAGGAGAAAACCCTTCCCTTCAGCTGGTGTTTCGGTGGGAAGTTGCCCAGAGGGCTGCTCCTGCCATGTGCCTTTGGCAGAGATTGCATCCGCAGCCTCCACGCTCACGCCATTCATCTTCTGCTTGTCACCTCCTGGGACAGAAGATTTACCCCTGATTAGGACTTGTTTCTTCAGAGCATTTACCTCTTGGCTCCCTTTCTGTCTTAAGGGACCACGCAGAGCAAGCTTGCTCCCTCCGCTCTGTGAGCTGGGCTTCAGTTCAGGAGAGTTGGGCTTCCCAGGTGGTGCAGTGGTAAAGAATCCGCCTGTCAATGCAGGAGAAGCGGGTTTGATCCCTGGGTTGGGAAGGTCCCCTGGAGTAGGAAATGGCAGCCCACTCCAGTCTTCTTGCCTGGAGAATTTCATGAGCAGAGAGGAGCCTGGCAGCCTGCACTTCATGGGGTCACGAAGAGTCGGCACAATTAGAGAATGCACACACGAGGAATTCACTTGCCCTTGGACATGTCCTCCTGGATTTGGCCCCTCGCAAGTCCTGTTCCTCTTTCCAGATGACCTCCAGTCTCGGTGACACGTTACAGGGAAGGCCTTGGGAGGCTCCACTGTTCCACATGTGGTCTGAACATTGTTTTTCCCTTCCAGAAAATGGGAAGTCTCCACATTTCCCGAGAGCTAATGTTGAGAGGTGTTTGCATTGGCCGAAAGGACTCAGAGCTCTCCAGGCTTCTTGGTGCCAGGCCTCTTCGTGCCTCACTGGTTTGCCTGGAACCCAACTGCCTCTTTGTGGTCGGGAGCAAAGACCAGGAAGCTCTGTCTCCAAACCTGATATGTCTGGCTTGTTTGCGATGGAAACAAAGGCCAGTTCCATCCTCACAGGCTTGTCTGGTCAAATGGGGCTGACACAGCCCTTCCTGTCCCCATGACACAGCCCGCCTTGAGCTGGTTTCCGTGCTGTGGCAACTTTCCCCCGGCCCCCAGGGACTGTGCTAGGTCCCCTTGACAGCCCCCGGCCATTATGCTCCGGAACACTTGGGTTGCCTTGCCCTGTCCCTGGAGCTGACTCCCAAATGCGAGTTACACTGCTTCCCAGAATTGAACTGCCCCCACAGTTTCCCTTTCCCTTCTTTGTTAGCTCTCTCCTCCACAGTCTGGGTATGTTGGCTTCGCTTCCTGTAGCCATGTTTTAAATAATATATTTTGGGTCTGATAAGTGTCCCCACTGAGCCTGGGGCTTTCCAAGGGCCAAGGACTCCTTCCTCGCTATTGTCCCCTTTATCCTTTCAACAAACATTCATTCGGTCTCTACTCTGTGCCAGTTAAACATGACGAGGGCCTTGCGCTCTCAGGGCCGTGCCATTGGTAAGACAGACAAACGTGTTTACACTAAGCTTGATGAGAATAGGCCAGGCGGGTCCTGTGGGCTTGTGCTCACAGGAAATGGAGCTCCGTTGGTTGGGTTAGGGTGGGGTGTGTGTGTGTGAGGGACAGCTGCCTGGAGAAGGTGGCATCTGACGTGAGGCCTGCCACAGGTGAGGAGGAATTGGGCCAGAAGGTGTACGTTCAGAGTGGGCCTGGAGTGGGGAGGACGCGGCTCCTGGAGCCCTGGGTGTGAGGGTGGACTTCAAGATAGGCAACGGCTGGAGTGCTCTCAGCCTTGTAAGGAGTTAGGACTTATCCTAGCGGGAGTGGGAAGTCACAGGAGAATCTGCATTGGGGAGAGAGCTGGGTTTACGTTTTAGAAAGGCCGCTGGTTGCTGTGTTTGAAGAGATGGGGAGTGGGGCGAGCTTGGGCAGGGGAGACCAGTGGGGAAGCTGTGATCCACTTAGAACTGACAGTGTGCTGGGCAGTATGGCAGATGCGGAGAAGCATGGGTGGGGAGGGACAGACTTGAGTCAGCACTGATGGCTCATCTCGGCAAAGGTGAGTATGATTAGCTCCAGTTATTAGATGGGGGCACCAAGGTTGAGGTTACCTGTCCCCAGTGTCATGGTGGTGCAGTGGGCAGATCAGCCTTGGAAGCTCAGGTCCACTTACTCCAAAGCTGGCAACCTTCCCACTGCTGCCCATGGCTTCTGAGAATGAAGTGGGAGATGGGGTGGGGGGTGGGGGTCTCATCAGACTAAGGAGTTAAGGCTTCATCCTGAAGGCAGAGAGCAGCCCGTGGATGACTCTAGGCAGGGCAGTGGAGGACCAGACTCATGTGGGGGAATCTGACAGCTGCGTGGAGGCTGGATTTGTGGGAAGTGAGACTGGGAGTGGGAGGCCAGCTAGGATGCTCGCTGCCTGCAGATGGGACACGGTGGGGGCCTCGACTAGAGTTGCAGCAGGGGGCTGGGAGGAGGAGAGGGATGTGAAATGTGAAAGACCAGATCTGGGGGGCAGGCAGGATGTGTGGGTAGAGGGTGGTGCGGCAGGAGTGAGGCACTGGGCTTGGGATCCGGCATACAAGACCAGTTGGGATATACTGAGCTGGAGGAGCCATGAGACACCAGGTGGTCTGGGAGACAGCTGGAGATTTCTAGGCTGGAGATAATGTTCAGGAAGTTTTAAATTGAATGGGACTGTGTCAAGAGAGAAGGGCATTCAGCTTTTCAAGGAAAGGCAGGAAAAGGAACACCCACTAAGGAGTTAGACTTTATAGCAAATAGTGACTTGAACGTGGGACCCGGAAGGAGATGATGGGCTGCTTCTGGGAAGGCTAGAGCAGGAGTCATCAGAGCTGGACAGAAAGAAGCTGGGAAGAGCTGGACAAAAGGGGCATGGTCAGGTGGTATGAAGTGCCACTGAGAAGTTTGGTGACCCAGGGGCTGACCTTGGACTTGATTGCTTGAGCTGTGGTGACCTTGGCACAGAGCCCAGTTGCAGGGGTTGAGGCCTGAGTAGGTGGGGGCAGCGGAGGCAGGGAGGACAGAGAACCCTGGAGCACCTGACCAGGAAGAGGGTGGTTGGAGGGAAGAGGACAGAGAGTGAGCGTTTGCAGTTCAGCAGAGGTGAAGTTGGAATTGATCACGAGAACTTTTCTAGGAAGCGAAGGGGGAAAAAAAAGGAAGCGACCCCAAAATAGAATATGCAAATATGCAGAGA
The DNA here is from genome assembly GCA_006410675.1 of Oreotragus oreotragus. Classification (NCBI taxonomy): domain Eukaryota; kingdom Metazoa; phylum Chordata; class Mammalia; order Artiodactyla; family Bovidae; genus Oreotragus; species Oreotragus oreotragus. The sequence goes on along the minus strand of SJYX01006749.1, from coordinate 62,654 downwards.
TGGGTGAGTTTTCTGAACAGATCCCTTCTCCTGATATAACTCAAATTTGGCTGGGCTGGCATGGGCTGGGCTGGCACAGCTTGCTGGGCACATGGGCCCCGGTTCTGCTCCTTGCCTGAGCCCCATATGGCCTGGGCCCCCGACCAAGCTCTGAGTCCTACCCTGAGGTGGCCTCTCATAGCCTCTGCCACAGCCTTTGGCAGTGAATGTGTGTTGAGGATGGGGGGTGGGGGAGTGGTATTTAGGCCTCCCTCTATCTGCTTACCCAGCCTCTCCAAACCTGCTCTGGCCCTGGGTTGGGGTTAGATCAGCTTGGCTGTGCCCCTGGCTCCCTTGGGGCCAGCCATATTTTGGCTGCTATAGACTCCAGTTGCTGGTAACAGAATTCTGCCTCCTGTATGCCTGAAATGCCTTTTGCGGAAGCCCAGGCACTGCCCTGCTCCACCTTGGCAAAAGCAACGCACAGCAATGCAGGGCAACAGTATTCATTTATCAAGCACCCTCTCCGTGCCAGTCACTGAGCTAGGCACTCACATATGCCATCTCAGCTGATCCTCACAACAACCCTGAAAAGTAGACCTTATTATCCCCATTTACAGACAGTGCTTCCCGTTAACCGGACGTGACTGTGCCGGGAAACGGGCCATGCTAGAACTTGGGCAGGATTGAGTCTGTGCGATTCCATCAACGCATGCACCTGGGGCCTCATGCCTGCTTGGCAGGCCGGAAGCCACTCAAAGGGCCTGAAGGGTCTGCTCACTACTTATCCTCCCTGAAAGTGGAAGCCTGAGTCCTGGAGGGAAATCAGGCTTCTAAGTCTGACTGACTGAAGTGTAGGTCTCTTTTCCACAGAGAACCTAACCTCTTGGAGCCTCAGTTGTGTCCTGTTTGACATTTTCCCTTAATATATGTAAGTGGACATTGACAACATATATGCCAGAGATGTCAAGGCACTCAGAGCTGGACTGGTGAATGTTCCAGATGACCATTGGAGTCAAGATCTGACGATGAGGCGCTCCTGACAGGAGGGACAGAAACAGGGACACTCTGAGGTCCTGTGGCAGGAAACCAGAAACCACTTGCTCTTCTCCATGATGGGGTCTCCTTTCTTCCCCTCTTGGGCCCAAATCCAGACTTAATCTTTCTCAACCAGTCTCTCAGAAAGCCACTGCTGATGGATGGAAATTGGTTCAAGGACCACCCTAAGCTAAGATCAACAAGATTTAGCAACCCAGTATCTCAGCCCAACAAGGCAGTGCCTCTGGAGGGGCTGTAATAGGAGCGGAGAAGCCTTTCCAGTCCTTGATTCCTCTCTCCTCTAGGTGCTGTATCTGATCTACACCCCAGTCTCAGAAGGAGATGGTCACAAACCAGACTGCCTAGGGTGATCTCAGTAGGTGTTTGTTAAATGACTGGTTGATGATCTCCTAGGGACCAACCAGGATTAGAGAGACCAAGTAGAGCCCCACGTGGGACCAAGTTGGAAATGGAGTTATTTATCCTGAGGGGAAAAAGAAAAAAGATTTCAGGGGACATGACCTCTGTGTTGAAATCTCTGAAGGGCTCTATTCCAAGAAGAGTGATTAGATGTGGTCTTATGAGGACAGGCCTTAGAGGACAGATTTGGGACCACTGGGTAGGAGTCTCCCACTGGGGAAGAAGCCTTTGTTTGTCAGAGCTAAGGAGATGGGCAAGGCTGCCTTGGGGGTAAGCACATCCTCACTGGATGTAAGCAGATGCTACATGACATCCAAAAGGACTGTTGTAGGGGCTCCCAGGTTGGACTGAATGGCCTCTGAGGGTTACTTCTGACCCCAATAATTGGGGGGTCCAGGAAAGAAAGTGAGTGTGGGAAATCATGTGTTTGCATGCATTTCTTTTCCTCATTCAGGTGGCCCTAGCAGGCCCAAGGATCACATCAGAACTGGAAGGGTCCTGGGACGCCTCCTATCCTCCAGAGATTTAAAAGCATGTTTATTTCAGCCTACAAACAAGAAGCAAATGCAGAAGACAGAATGAGGAAGCTTTGTCTACGCTGGTCTAGATCAGATAGACCAGAGAGCTGCTGGTTTAGCCTCTCTCACTTTGTAAACAGAGAAATAGAGGCCTGGTCTGGGATAGGGTCTTGCTTAATGTGAGTCAGTGGCCAAGCTGGGACCTGATCATTGGCCTCCCAGCCATATCTGGTCAGGAGACTGTGTTGGTCTTGATGGATTCCGCGTGACTCCCACAAGATCCTGCTCTGCCTCAGGCCTTGGGCACCGATAATGAAGCCTCAGAGATGGATCTGAGGGGAGGGAAAATGAGAAGTAGGGTGGAGCAGAGGAAGGAGTTTGACTCCAGGAAGGCTTGGGAGCATGTAGAGTTGTCCCTTAAACAAGCGGGGTTAGTGGTGTTGACCCACTGTGCAGTCGAAAATCCATGTATGACTTAAGGTCCACCCTCTGACTCTGCTCTTCTGCATGTGAGGATTTAACCAACTGGGGATTGGTTAATCTCTTGCAGTTCCAACCATGCAGTTCCAACCCATGTTGTTCAAGGGTCAACATTTAGTTTCTGCTAACAGTCCGCTCTGTTCTGAAATGGCCACCAGGTGGCACTCTCACCACAAGCCCAAAGCCATATGGGCAGAGTTTGGGGGCTAGGAATGCTGGGCTGCCCCTGGAAGCCATGGGGGCCACCTATCATGTTTTGAGGGGACCTGAGTGCCCTGACGGGGCTTCCCTGGTGGCTCAGTGGTAAAGAACCTTCCTGCAATGCAGAAGACGTGGGTTTGATCCCTGGGTTGGGACGATCCCCTGGAGAAGGAAATGTCAAACCACTCTAGTGTTCTTGCCTGGGAAATCCCATGGACAGAAGAGCCTAGCAGGCTACAGTCCATAGAGTTACAAAGAGTCGGACATGACTTAGCACAAGTGCCGTGATAGAAGGAGAAAAGTTGTCTGTCTTCTCTACCACTCTCTTGTTTATTGCTGAATGTCCTCCCTGTGGATTTTTAATTTTTGTCTCTCAACTTGACTGGCCAGACTCTGATTTGAGCAGTTTAAGGTAGGACCAGTCATATAAAAATGCGTCAAGAATGACTGGGACAGGGAACAGAGATGTAAGAATAGAATGCTGCTGGGAAGGGTTGACGCTCAGGACTAAGAAAGGTGGTGGAAATTCTGAGAACTTCTCCATTTAGGGTGATTCTGAGCTGGCCTAGAAGGAAGAGGTAGCCCTGGGTAGGAGGAGAGGGCTAGGCATTTGAGGGGAACAGCCAATCAGAGGGGTAGGGGTGGGCAGACCACTGAGGGAAGCATGAGGCGTGGTATCAGAGTCTGCATGAGCTGAGGAGGGCTTCCTCTGCCTCGCCTTGTCCAGCCCTGAGCCCTGACGTGGGCTACTAAGAGCTAGGCCAAGTCCAGCGATGGCTGAGGCTGTTGCGATCATGCCTACAGTTGTGATACAGTCATGGGCCTATACATCATGAGCACACAGTAAGTTGGAATTCCCAGCCGTGGCTTACATGACTATAAATATCTGACTTGTGAATTATTTTAAAACTGGGAGTTTCAACAAAAACTCATTTTTAGCTTCTGTTGAACACTAGCTGCCCGTTTCACTGAGTGTACTTTCCTGTGGCCTCAGGGCTCAAGCTGAGTAGCAGCTGCCCTGTAGACAGATCACCCTGGTCTCTCAGCCCCTGCAATGGGTGCTGGTGGTGATTGAGGGACAGGAAGAGTTGCTATTACTAGTAGCTGTAGGTCCTGGCTGAGCGCCAAGCTCTGAGCCTCCTGAAGGGGCTCTTGTGGGCTTGGGCTCCTTATCCTGCCGTCCTGATACCTCCCACCGACCTCTTGTTAGGGGTGGGTCATTTCTTTGAAGACCAGGTGTAGTCATGGACTCAGGGTTGGGGAGGGGTCAGAGGAAGCTTGGAGCGTGAGGAATGCTCTGAGTAAGGCCCTGAAAGGTCTTGCTTGGAAGGCTTCCAGGGCCTCTTGCGGCTTTGGAGGTCTGAACCTCACATCTGTGTGTGTCCATTTCTCTGATTCTGCAAGGGGTCTTCTTGGATTTGGCACTGCCTCCACAGGGAGAACTGCTTCAGGGTAGTTTTCTCCTAGACAGAAGCCCCTGCCTCATTTCTTTCTCCCAGCCTCCTCCCCTGACTCCCCCCAGGAGGAGCTGCAGGGAGGCGGAAGGCAGGAGGAATGTGCCTCTGCCTCAGACATGTCAGCATCCACATCTGTTGCTTCCTCTGCTGGTCCATTTCCCATCACTGGCTGTGACCATCCTTGGCCCAGGCCCCAAAGCCAGCCGTGGGCCCCAGTGAGGAAGGCAGGCTCCTGTACCTGGCCCATCCTGATCTGACTTCCCTTCATTACCATGCCAGACCCTGGTGCTCTGCTTTCCCCACCCTGGGTGCCTATTCCCCTTCATGCCCAGAGTCTAGCTGCACTCTCCCGCTAGAGTTACTGCCCCAAATCACTTTCATGGGCTCAGTGCTCACCTCCCCGGGCTGCCTGTAGCCAACCAGTTGTGGGCTGCCATCTGGCGCTGGCCCTTTGCCCCTAGGTTGGTTGGCCCGGGGTGTCCATTGGTGGTGAAGCAGGTGCTGAGATGAACATGGAGGAGCCTAGCCAGAGGGCTCCCCCTTTGACAGGAGGTGGGACAGTCTTCAGCACTACCCCATCACCCTCACCCCAGCCTGGAAAAAAATTCCCTGGCACCTGCCCCAGTTTCCATCTGCTGCCCTATTGCTTGGGAGGCTGAGCCCAGCCCCTGACCTGCCCTCCTCTTGAGCACCTGGTAACCTGGGCCCTGTCCGGGTCCTTCTGAGGACTGTTTAGGTCCAGCCACACACCAGAGGCAGCCGCAGAAGGGTGGACTGCACTGAGAGCATTATGATAGAGAAGGTAGGGGTGTGGGTCCCAGAGAGACTGCCTGGGCTGCCATCCCAGCCCTCCTCTAATGAGCTATGTGACCTTGGGCACACCTCTTCCGCTCTCTGTACCCTGGTTTCCATGTTTGCAAAAGGAGCCCAATAATAATACCTACCTCTTAAGACTGTGAAGATGAAATGAATTCAAATGAGCCTCTGAAACATGCACGGCACATAGTAACCTCAGCATGAGCTATTGCTATTGGAGTCCCTCGCTTGGTTCCACGGAGAAGGCAATGGCACCCCACTCCAGTACTTTTGCCTGGAAAATCCCATGGATGGGCTGGAAGAAGCACAAGCTGGAATCAAGATTGCCGGGAGAAATATCAATAACCTCAGATATGCACATGACACCACCCTTATGGCAGAAAGTGAGGAGGAGCTAAAAAGCCTCTTGATGAAAGTGAAAGAGAAGAGTGAAAAAGTTGGCTTTTTAAAACTCAACATTCAGAAAACAAAGATCATGGTATCTGGTCCCATCACTTCATGGCAAATAGATGGGGAAACAGTGGAAACAGTGTCAGACTTTATTTTGGGGGGCTCCAAAATCACTGCATAGGGTGACTGCAGCCATGAAATTAAAAGACGCTTACTCCTTGGAAGGAAAGTTATGACCAACCTAGATAGTTATGACATGAGTTTGAGTGAAGTTGGTGATGGACAAGGAGGCCTGGCGTGCTCTGATTCATGACGTCGCAAAGAGTTGGACACGACTGAGTGACTGAACTGAACTGAGAGGGAAAGAGAGCACTCTTAAAATTATGCTGGTAGGTTGGTCATAATTTTCCTTCACTGAAACTCCGTTTCTCATGATGTACTCTGCATAGAAGTTAAATAAGCAGGGTGACAATATACACCATCGACGTACTCCTTTTCCTGTTTCCCTCTCAATAGTGTCCTAATTTGGAAGGTAATTTAGATGTTACATATGCACACTAGTAGCATGGATTACTCGGAGAAGGCAACGGCACCCCACTCCAGTACTCTTGCCTGGAAAATCGCATGGATGGAGGAGCCAGGTGGGCTACAGTCCATGGGGTCGCTATAGTCGGACTTCCCTGTCACTTTTCACTTTCATGCATTGGAGAAGGAAATGGCAACCCACTCCAGTGTTCTTGCCTGGAGAATCCCAGGGACGGGGGAGCCTGGTGGGCTGCCTTCTATGGGGTCGCACAGAGTCGGACACGACTGAAGTGACTTAGCAGCAGCATGGATTACTATGCATCTGTTCAAGAATGAACTGTATGCACTGACATGGAGCTATATTCAAGATACATTATTAAGTGAGTTGCAAAATAATATGTACTGTCCCTTTGAGCTTTTAAAGTAAAATCCCTAAACTGTGTGTGTGTGAGAATGAAAGAGACTGAGAGGATTGTTAAAAAGATGTGGAAGGAGTCACACTAATTTGTTAAAGAAGTAACCTCTAGAGAGATGCAGAGAAGGCAATGGCACCCCACTCCAACACTCTTGCCTGGAAAATCCCATGGGCAGAGGAGCCTGGTAGGCTGCAGTCCATGGAGTCGTGAAGAGTCGGACACGACTGAGCGACTTCACTTTCACTTTTCACTTTCATGCATTGGAGAAGGAAATAGCAACCCACTCCAGTGTTCTTGCCTGGAGATCCCCGGGATGGGAGAGTCTGGTGGGCTGACGGCTGTGGGGTCGCACAGAGTCGGACTGAGCCGACTTAGCCGCAGCAGCAGCAGAGAGAGATGGTGACCCCATGAATGGGAGTATATTTATTGATTTTTTTTTAAATAAAAGCAACAAAACGGAGGGAACTGTTGATTCCCAGCAGATTCTATAATTTTTAACTAGAAATCATTAAGAAAGTAACTATTAACATAAAATTATAGCTATTATACTGTCTTATATTTTAAAAATATACTGATGGAAATCATAAATTTATCACTATAATTCCACCTTTACAAATAAATAACATTTTTATATTACTTCCCATTCCTTGTCTCTGTATATACATAGTTTTAGATAGGTATTATCAGAATTCAAAGTTAATTTCATATTTTTTAAAGTCACACTCTGTAGCATGTTTTTTGTTACAGTCTAGTACTTGGCATTTGTGAATGCTTAGCTACATACTGTGCTAAATGTTCTCCACGTATTACATGATTTAATCCTCTCAACTGCATTATGAGGCAGTGACCCCCTTATTTCCATTTTATAGATGAGTAAACAGAGACTAGATAATTTGCCTAAGGTCACATAATTAGCAAATGATGGAAATAGGGTCTGAATTCATATAGCTTGCCTCTTGAACACATACTGTTACCCACTACTCTTGTTCCCTCCTTTCATAATTTTTTTTAGTGACTTTATAATATCAATGTGCTATAATTTATTTAGCCATTCTAGTTATATAGCTGGTTTATAGGCTTTAAAATGTGATCCTCAGAAGTTTTAAATTAAACAGTGTGGTGCCTCCTCTTCAGGAACGTTTATGGGTACGGGTATATATACATGCAGTTATGGTTTAGTATTATTTGACCTTTCCTTATTCATTACATTCCTGAAAAGATACAAGGTGAAAATTTGTTTATATACCCACTTTTTTTTTAAATCAGTTTCACTAAAGAATTAGTTCTCTGGAAAATGGTATTTTTTCTCTCAAATAATAAAAGTATTTAATAAAAATCAGCAGTGAACTCAGCCCTGTTTGGTGCCTTCACAGATTATACTCTTGTGTTTTATTATATTCTTTCACATGACACCTGTAAGAAAAGCTATTACGTAAACACTTAAAATGATTTGTGGTTACTCAATAATAGTGTGTAATGTTGAACTGTCTGTTCCCATGGAGAGATTATATGGTTAATTCCCCAAGCTTTTGTTTGCCTTTAGAATATGCATTTATGCCTGTGTTGAAACAGGGTAAAATTAGAGGATTCCTATAGAGAAGTCAGATTTGTAATGTAGGAGAGGTTAGATAGCTTTCTGACTCTGTTCCCTGGATCTAGGTTAGTTACTGCTCTTTTATCTTTGGGTGATCATAGAGCATCAGTTTAGTAGAGAACTCATAAGTGCTAGCTAGATAAGTGTCAGCTGCTGTCTTTGGTCTGAGGGAGATAATTAAGAGCTTTATTCTAAAGCTTACCTGTTGAAGTTCTAGATACTTGTTAACAATGTGTTTTGTTCTTATTTTATCTAACAAGTAATTTAGAATCCTCTTTGCTGAATTATGTCATTTGTCAGTATTTTTGATGGCACTTCTGCTAATCTTTCTAAAAATTTTGCATTCAATATAGCATTTATTTGATGACAGTTTCATTGGAAATGTTCATTAGTCCCTTGATCTTGAATGGTCGCATTATGTAGCTTGTGTACCTGTTCTTTTTCAGTTATCTTGTGTTTGTATTTTATGTTAGTCATAAAAATTTTCACACATGAAACAAAAAAGGTGAAAATAATAGATATGTTATATAATACCCACTTAATTATATTTCCAGTTGTTTTGTGTGTCATAATTATTACTTTTTAATAAACTTTATTTTTAAAATTAGTTTTAGATTTACAGGATTATTGCAGAGATAGTACTGAATTGTCATACTCCACACAGTTTCCCCGATTATGAGTATCTTATATTAGAATGATACGTTGATTATAATTAGCCTATATTGATACATTATTGTTAAAGTCCATACTTGATTCAGATTTCTTTAGTTTTTACCTAATGTTATTTTTTTTCTGTTTCAGAATCTTAGCAAGCATACTATACTACGTCATGTTTCCTCAGTCCCTCTTGACTGTGAGGATTTCTCAGACTTTTTTTAAAATCACATTGGCACTTTTGCAATGTACTGAACAGGTATTTTATAGTGTTCCTGTTAGGGTTTTTCTGGTGTTTTTCTCATGAGTTGACTGGGTTTGTGGTTTTTTAATAGGAAGACCTTAGAGGTAAACTGCTAACTGTTGTAATCATATCATTTCTAGGGTATATAATACGACTTGGGCTTCCCTGGTGCCTCAGACAGTAAAGAATCTGCCTGCAATGCAGGAGACCTGGGTTCCATTCCTGGGTTGGGAAGATCCCCTGGAGGAGGGAATGGCTACCCATCCCAATATTCTTGCCTGGAGAATTCTATGGACAGAGGAGCCTGGCAGGCTACAGTCCATGGGGTGCCAAAGAGTCAGACACAACTGAATGACTTTCACTTCACTTTTCATAATACAGCTTATCACTGTTGATGTTTACCTTGATCACCTGCCTAAGATAGTTAATGTTAAATTCTCCACTGTAAAGTTAGCACCATCTCCTCATCCTCCGCTGCAATACCATACTCTTTTGGGAAGGAGGTCTTTGCATAGCCTATTGTTAAAGATGGGAAATTATGCTCCTCCTCCTTCAGAGTAGACTATCTGTTTAAATTGTTTGAAGTTCTTGTACATGGGAGATTTTTCTTCTCTACTCTTACATGTATTCAATCATTTATTTATATCTGTATGATTCATGGATATTTGTTTTATACTTTGGGTTGGTCTTGGAGTAAAAAATGAAGCAGAGCAAAGCCTAACAGAGTTTTGGCAAGAGAACACACTGGTCATAGCAAAGATCTTCCAACAACCCAAGAGATGACTCTACACGTGGACATCACCAGCTGGTCAATACCAAAATTAGATTGATTATATTCTTTGCAGCTGACGATGGAGAAGCTCTATACAGTCAGCAAAAACAAAACTGGGAGTTGACTGTGGCTCAGATCATAAACTCCTTATTGCAAAATTCAGACATCGATTGAAGAAAGTAGGGAAAACCAGTAGACCATTCAGGTATGACCTAAAACGAATCCTTTACAATTATACAGTGGAAATGACAAATAGATTCAAGGAATTGGATCTGATAGAGTACCTGAAGAACTATGGACAGAGGTTCATAACATTGTACAGGAGGTGGTGATCAAAATCGTTCCACATAAAAGAAAGGCAATAAGGCAAAATGGTTGTCTGGGGAGGCCTTACAAATAGCTGAGAAAAAGAAGCAAAAGGCAAAGGAGAAAAGGAAAGATATACACATCTGAATGCAGAGTTATAAAGAATAGCAAGGAGAAATAAGAAAGCCTTCCTAAGTGAACTATGCAAAGAAATAGAGGAAAACAATAGAATGGGAAAGACTAGCGATCTCATCAAGAAAGTTAGAGAAACCAGGGGAACATATCATGCAAAGATGGGCACAATAAAGGACAGAAATGGTATGAACCTAATGGAAGCAGAAGATATTAAGAAGAGGTGGCAAGAATACACAGAAGAGCTATACAAAAAAGATCTTAATGACACAGATAACCATGATGGTGTGATCACTCACCTAGAGCAAGATCTCTAGGAGTGTGAAGTCAAGTGGGCCTTAGTCAGTATCACTACGAACAAAGGTAGTAGAGGGGATAGAATTCCAGCTGAGCTATTTCAAATCCTAAAAGATGATGCTGTGAAAGTGGTGTACTCAATATGCCAGCAAATTTGGAAAACTCCTAACTGTCAAAAGGACTGGAAAAGGTCAGTTTTCATTCCAATCCCAAAGAAGCACAATGCCAGAGAATATTCAAACTACTGCACAGTTGCACTCACCTCACACGCTAGCAAAGTAATGCTTAAAGTTCTCCAAGCTAGGCTTCATCAGTACATGAATCTAGAACTTCCAGATGTTTAAGCTGCATTTAGAAAAGGCAGAGGAACTAGAGATTACATTGCCAGCATCTTTTGGATCATAGAGAAAGCTAGAATATTCCAGAAAAATATGTACTTCTGCTTCATTGACTACATTAAACCCTTTGACTCAGTAGATCACAACAAACTGTAGAAAATTCTTAAAAAAAAATGGGAATACCAGACCACCTCACCTGCCTCCTGAGAAACCTGAATGCAGGTCAAGAAGCAACAGTTGGAACTGGTCATGGAACGATGAACTGGTTCCAAATCGGGAAAGGAGTTCATCAGGGCTGTATATTGTCATCCTGCTTGTTTAACTTATATGCAGAGTACATCATGCGAAATGCCAGACTGGATAAAGCCCAAGCTGGAATCAAGATTGCTGGGAGAAATATCAGTAACCTCAGACACGCAGATGATACTACCCTTATAGCAGAAAGTTAAGAGGAACTAAAGAGCTTCTTGATGAAGGTGAAAGAGAAGAGTGGAAAAAGCTGGCTTAAAACTCAACATTCAAAAAACAAAGATCTTAGCATCTGGTCCCATCACTTCATGGCAAATAGATGGGGAAACATGGAAACAGTGACAGACTTTATTTTGGGGGGCTCCAAAATCACTGCAGATGATGACTGTAGCCATGAAATTAAGAGAAATTTGCTCCTTGGAAGAAAAGCTGTGACCAACCTAGACTCTGTATTAAAAAGCAGAGACATCACTTTGCCAGCAAAGGTCCATATAGTCAAAGCTATGGTTTTTCTAGTAGTTATGTATGGATGTGAGAGTTGGACCATAAAGAAGGCTTACCATTGAAGAATTGATACTTTTGTATTGTGGTGTTGGAGAAGACTCTTGAGAGTCCCTTGCACTGCAAGGAGATCAAACCAGTCAATTCTAAAGGAAATCAGCCCTGAATATTCATTGGAAGGACTGATGCTGAAGATGAACCTCCAATACTTTGGCC
>SJYX01006749.1:0-44467 GCA_006410675.1 Oreotragus oreotragus | reverse complement strand
CACACACACACACACACACACACACACACACGCAGAGGCATCCCCACAGAAAGAAACACTGTACCCTGTTAGCACTCACTTTGCATTTCCTGTTTTTCCCCCAACTCCCCACCAGGATAACACTCTGTTTCTGGATTTATCTGTTGTGGACATTTCATATAAATGACATCGTACAGTATGTAGCTTTTTGTGCATTGCTTTTACTTAGCATAATGTTTCCAAGGTTTATCCATGTCGTAGCTTCTATGAGTTCTTCATTTACTTTTATCATTGAATAATGATCAGTTGTACTGATATATCACATTGTATTTATCCATTCATTGTTTGATGGATATTGTGTTGTTTTCGTGTTTCTTCTACTTTTTGTCTGTGTACATTTGTGTACAAAATTTTTTCAAAGCTTTTTTGTTTGAATCTGAATCAAGATCTACACAATTGGTTCATATGCATTTTAAGTTTCCTTTAAGCTAAAATTATCCCCCTATACCTCCCTTTATTCCTTGTAACTTATTTGTTGAAGTAACTGGGTCATTTGTCACCAAGAATTTTCTCTCAGTGGGGATGATGTTGATTGCAACCCCATGGGGTCTGTTACCATATTACTCTGTCCTTTTAATTTATTTTTTCTTAATTTGTCATTGGATCTAGCGCTTGATTCAGGGCTTTGCTTTTGTTTTGCTGAGACTACCACATAGTCTGTGCTGGTGTATGCTTTCATCAAGAGGCATATCATGTGTCTTTCCCTGTTGCTATTAGCCACCAGAGTTCAACATACTGTGGCCGTGGGCCACATCTGGTTTGTGGCCTGTTTTTGTACATAGTATAAGCTAAAGTTGGGTTTTATAGTTTTAAAGCGTTGTTAAAAAAATGAAAAAGAAAGAATATGTAACCGAAACTGTATGTAGCCTGCAGATCCTAACATACTATCTCGCCCTTTTCAGAAAAAAGTTTGGTTCCTCCTGGGTCAATGATGTTTATTTCCCAGAGTGGTTAATTTATTGGGGTTGCAAAATTGTGATAGCATGTCATTCTTTAATTATTAGGTGGACTGCTTCCATAAACAGAAACTTATTTGATCAGTTTTATTGCCATCAGGAACAATTTGATTAGGAAAAACGCTAAATTACATGCCGCTTTTAAAAATAATGATTTGATTCTGTAATGTTCTCCAAAGTTGACCAATTAGTGTTTTTGTTTGTTGGTATTATTAGTCATTCAGTCATGTACAGCTCTTTGTGACCCCGTGGGCTGTTCCTCACCAGGCTTCTCCGTCCATGGGATTCTCCAGGCAAGAATACTGGAGTGGGTATCCGTTTCCTTCTCCAAGGAATCTTCCCGACCCAGGGATTGAACCCAGGTCTCCTGGGTTGCAGGCGGATTCTTTACCATCTGAGCCATTGGTACCCAGCATATCTGAGTGTTTCAGCTTTTTATGTAATTATAGTGACTGATGCTTAAGTGTCCCATGTTTGGCCAGTCTTGAGTCTTTGGAGATGACCTTAGTAATTATCAGTAGCTTTGCGTTTTCTGGTGTGACAAGATGTTGCAGATTCATGTCATGTTCCAGTTGCAAACCTGGAATTAACCAGTTTTTTTAAAATGTTTTATGTGAAAAACTGGAATCTAGAGGCCATATCTGGGTGTGGAAAGTATTTATTGCTACTGAGCTGAGCATTGTCACCAATCCTTTTCATGCGAAGTGTTACTAGGAAATAACATATTTTTAAAATAAATAAAATACAAATTCATGTTGCACACAATTAAAACAGAGGAATACATGGCTTTTACTTAATCTTACTGATTTTACATCTGTATTGCTTCCACACTGAGAATCTTGTTTTCTGTAACTCAGTGAATTTACTCATTTGCTTTATTCCAACACACACACACACACACACACCACCCACCACCCACCACCCACCCCCCATCCCCATTCCCAGTCTCAGTATCAATAGCAACTGCAATAAAATGGTTACTAAAACAGTTTAAATTGTGTCCTAAATTCCTGACTAGTTTCTTTTTGTGTGGTTAAAAGGATAACTGGGTATTTAGGTTTGTTTCACATCTGATTTTAATTTTTAGAGGCTTTGAAATTTTATTTTTTTGTTTTTTAACTGTGTAAAATATTTACATGGTCCTAATGTCAAATCTACGAACAAGATCTATTCAGAGACATCCAACTTCAATTCCAGTCTCTTGTAATCATGTTTTTTCCTTCCTAGGTGCATTAAAAACTATGTGGATATGTATTGATGTCTCACCTTTCTTAGATAAATATATCTACTTTCTTCAGCCTTGCTTCTTCGCTTAATTTATTCTAGCGATCACTCCATGGTAGAGTATAGAGCTTTCCTGTCATTTTACCTGTTGGCCACTGCATGGTATCTCGTTGTGTCAGTGTAGCACGGCTTGTTCAGTGTGTCCATTGCTGGTATCAGGATTGTTTCCCTGCTGTTACTGCAAGTAGTGTTGCAGCGATGAGCCTTGCTTGTGCCTGTTTTCATATTTTGGCCAGTGTGTGGAAGGAGTAGATTCAGAGACAGCGGGTTGCTAAATCAAAGGGTGCTCGATGTTGCAAACTCCCTTCTCTAGTGGGCATGCCATTTTGCCTTCCCATCAGCCTGTTTCATTGCCTATAGAGTATGCTGAAAACAATTGTGTTTTTGCCGTTATGATAGGTGAGAAGTTGTATCTCAGTGTAGTTTTAATTTGCATCCTTCTTATTATGAATGAGGTTAAGCATCTTTTAAAATGATAAAAGGACCATTTCAGTCTAATTCTACATCTGTGTGAAAACAGCATGTAATTATAGTAGTATAGAAAGTCATATTTTACTTCCACAAATGTATTTACAACTACTTGGTTATTATATACATGCATATATGTGGCTTCACTGTGTGTATTTTGGGGCTCATTCTTATCTTTCTGATACTGTTGGCATCTCTCTTAGATTTTAGAAGTCTTTTTCCTCCCCTTGATTATTTTGATCATAAGTATGTCACCAAGATATTAATAGACCAGTGAATGAAATATGAATTTGTCTATGACAACATTACAGCTTACTAATGCAAGCCTGAGTCAACAAGTCTAAATTCAGTTTATTTTCATCGGTAAATAATACAGTTGAACAGAAGGATTCTAGAACCTGGTCTACAGACCTTGTAAGACTATCACGTGAGTTTTCTGAAACATCTGCTTATTTTGCAACAAGAGCTTCACATGCATGAAGTTCTTTGCAGAAAATAGTTTTGATATTGTAAGACTCATTATTAAGGATTTGTAGTCTTAGGGTATTCTCTTTTGTATATATTTGTTAGATTGTCCTGTGGGATTTCATAAATATTGCTTTTGTTAGTAAAGCTGCTGACAGCAAAAGCTTTCAATAAATTATTAATATGCTGTTTGTTTTCTGTGTTCAAGAATTAATGCATCTTTATGCAGGAATTTTTTTAGCTGAACTTGATAATCTGTAGACATATGGTGTACAGTACACTTGAATACAAATTGTAATGCTTGATTTCAGTACGAGAAAAGTAGTCTCTTAGTGATCCTTAGAGCAACATCATCTCTCCAGAACTTAGCTGATTACTGAAGAATAATAGAAAAAAGCTTTTAAAAATGTGAACTAATTAAATGTCAGGGAACTTTCTGCTCTTTAAAGATGTGGGCCGCTGGATTTTATCAGTTTGCTTCCTACCGCTTGTGTACTTACTGTGCTCTTTGGTTCATTGAGAACTTTAGGTCTTGTTTGACCGTCTTCCTCTCCATTCCAAGTTCTGGATACTTTGTGTGTCTGCTTTGCTTATTATCTTTTTAATACCATCTTCAGTACTTTCAGTACATTAACTTCCTCATCTCCAGTGGCTTCTCTTTTATGCCCCTTCAGATATCAGCTTCCATAACTGCATCCTGCCCCTTGTCATCACTCAGCAGTGCTGAAATATTGAAATTATATAACAGTCTCAGGATAGTCTCCTGTCTTTCCAGGTTTCTCACATTAAACTGGCACCATTTTTACCCATATGAGTTCACTCCTGTTTATTTCCTTTCCTATCTTTCTTAGATTCCATTGACAACCAGTTGCTAATACCTTCAACTCTCCTATTTCGTTGTCACATTCTACTCATGTGCCTAGGAAAAAATCAGTTTTAAATGTCTAAACTTTCTCTTCCCTTTATTCTCCACAAAGTCATGTTCTTTTGTTCAAACCTCTTTAAATACAGTTACCAACCTTACCTGGGCACTCAGTGCACTGAGTAATCCAGTTTTCCCTCTTTGTGCTCTCTTCCTGACTGAAGCTACTTCGGGTGTTCACCACTACCTGCAGACACCTTCTTCACATCTCCAGCCTACTCACACCATCAACAGTTGTTCTCTCCTTATGCCTAAGAGACTGTATGAGCAATTAACAATGACTCCTATAACCTTAAAGTCTTTCCTACCCAGAGTATCAATTAAGGTGTTTTATTCCAAGCATTACAGATTTTAACTAACTTGAGCAAAAAAGAAAGTTTATTAGAATGACGTTGGATAGCTTAAAGGATCAATGGAAAAACTAAAGAACCAAAGTGTCTGCTATATCATTTAGATAAAAAAGATTATTTTTCTATAAATTATAATTTGTCTCAGTTATATAGTTAATTTTTTCTGTTTGAATTATGCTTAAGGATATATATGTCGCATGTTGTACAGTGTCTGATATACTGTAATTGCCTGGACAATCAACAATCCCGTGGAGTGCTTCACTCTCAGTGTTTTAACATTGCAAAAGCGTCTAAGAGTAAGGACTTTTTTTTTTTTTGGTAAGGACATTTTTGTATATAACAGTACCATTAATCACATCTAAGAAAATTAAAATGAACATTATCTAATATACTAAAAATTTTAATTCACCTGAATATTCCCTATATGCTTTTTGTAAATCAGGACTCAGTAATAGAAGTTCACTCATTGCATTTTGGTCTCTGTAGTCATTTTTCATACCACTCTTAATGCTAAATTTGGTCCCTCAGTTAAGGTGGTGATCATTATGTTCGTTATGAAAGTACTTTTCATTCTTTATAGTTAATAAGTAATTTGTGGATGACACTCTGAAATTGTGTGACTGTCCTTTTTTCCAGAAACCTTCACCTAGTAGTTTGAGCAATAATCAATAATGAATTAATTATTACTACAATTTTAAATTAAGTTTCTAAAAAGTTTTGTTTTTAAATAGGAGTTTCTGAGTAAGTGTTAATGAGAAGATGTTGATAGTTTAAATTCCGTAATTTTTACTATTTGGATATGGTAGACTGGTTGCTTGTATTTGATAGCCAGAAAGAGCTTTGCTTTGATTCCTCATATCTACTGTCACAATTCATAATCTTTTTCTCTTTGCAGAAACAGTGCAACTTTTTTTTTAAGAAAGAACTTGCTTGTTTGCTAAAAAAGAATATTAATGAAGAGTAGCATAGTCCATTGCAGTAGTGGCCAGTAGAAATGCAGTGTAAGCCATGCACATAATTAAAAATTTTAATGTGCCAATTTCCACATACCATACCACATTAGAAAATGAAAAAGAAACAAGTGAAATTAATTTTAAGATATTTTACTTAAATATATCCAAAATATTTAAACATGTAATCAGTACAAAGTTATTGAGATATTTTGCGTTCTTTGTGTGTGTGTGCACACTAAGTCTTCTAATTTTGGTGTGTATTTTATGTATTTAGAATGTCACATTTCACATTCCCAATAGCCGCATGTCACTAAGTGACTACTCTACTGGGCATTGCCAATATCCAACTGGATATTGGTTTAGTGGTTATGATCTTGGTCACAGGAAAGCCAGACTAACTTGATTCAAATTTTGCTTTCTCCATAGGTAGCTTCTAGAAGTGTTAGTTGCTTGTTTCCAGGTGGCTCAGTGATAAAGAATCCGCTTGCCAGTGCAGGAGACGGGTTCAGTCCCTGGGTTGGGAAGATCCCCTGGAGAAGGAAATGGCAACCCACCCCAGTATTCTTGCCTGAGAAACCCTTATGGACAGAGGAGCCCAGTGGGCTACAGTCCCTGGGGTTCGCAAAAGAGTCGAACATGACTGAGCAACTAATTAACAAACAGAATAGGTAGCTTCATGACTTTGGACATTATTCATTCTCTTTGTGGCTCAGTTTTCTGTTTGTAAATGAGAATAATAACTACTAATACTAGTTTTGGAGAATTGAAAGAATACAAACAAAGCACTAGAGTAATGGCTGGTACATAGTAAATATTCAATAAATGTTAACTATTATTATTGTACTTTTAGACTTGGTCCCATAATTACCATTTTTTTCATAGAAGTATCGTTGTATTTTTTAGAAATAGGACCAGATCTTGGATCCCTTGACTTCACTTTTGTATCAGGCTGTTTGTTGCCCTTAGCCTTTACCTCCTGTGTGGTGACTTCAATAAGATGAACTAGATTTTCCAGGACACTTTTGCTTTTGAGTATTTACTCCTTTAGTTACTATAATTCATTGAAATGAGTAGGGAAATCCAACTCTGCAAATCGCAATGAGTTAATAAAAGACTTACTGTTGTGATTTTTTAAAAACCTACAGAAGATTGACAGCTATAGTAACACTGCTGCTGCTGCTGCTGCTAAGTCACTTCAGTCGTGTTCGACTCTGTGTGACCCCATAGACGGCAGCCCACCAGGCTTCCCCGTCCCTGGGATTCTCCAGGCAAGAATACTGGAGTGGGTTGCCATTTCCTTCTCCAATGCATGAAAGAGAAAAGTGAAAGTGAAGTTGCTCAGTCTGTCCGACTGTTAGGGACCCCATGGACTGCAGCCCACCAGGCTCCTCCGTCCATTGGATTTTCCAGGCAAGAGTACTGGGGTGGGGTGCCATTGCCTTCCCCGATAGTAACACTGGGTTGATGTATTTCTCTTTGTAAAATCCAAAAATTCCCCTCTATTACAAAAGTCTATGTAGTTGTGGCAGCGAGATAAAATGTTAACACATGGAGTAGAGGTGATCTTGAATATTCATGATTGTTGTATCCAGTTCAGAGTTATTTAGAATGTGCTTTAGATTACTGTCCACAAAAATGGATAGTAACCTTGCATCAGGTTTTGGGTGAGATGTGTTACTCTTAGGACAGTCTTCTGGCCACAAATAACAAAAAGTTGCTTATAAGATGTTTAGATAACTAAACATGAAGATTTATATAATTAATAGAAGTACTGTTTAGTGTAAAAATTTTTATATCTTTCTCATCTAGGTCAGAGTAACTGTAGATGATTGCACGGGAAGTAGTTAATGAAATTTTACAAAGGTCACATCCTTTTTTAAAAATTTGACAATTTACTGTGATAATACATTTTGCAGTCAGAATACTAGTAAATTTTAAAATATTAGTCATGGTAGAAAAGTGTGAAACATTTAACAAAGTAGTATAGAATTACAGTGTATTGATAAAACAGTGTCACCATTCCGATCTTTGGGTTACACCTTGATGTTAATATTTGCATTATATTATATATCATTAAGCTTATATTTTCTTGTATAATATACAGAAATGGAACTAAAAAATTCTTGTTTCAGAAATTCAGAAGACCTTGCATCAGGTTTTGGGTGAGATGTGTTAATCTTAGGACAGTCTTCTGGCCACAAATAACAAAAAGTTGCTTATAAGATGTTTAGATAACAAACATGAAGATTGATATAGTTAATAGAAGTTCTGTTTAGTGTAAAAATTTTTATATCTTTCTCATCTAGCAGAATTAAAAATTCAGATTTTCCCTTAATTTTGAGCTGAAATACAAGTATTGCTAATATTGTTGGCATGTTAACTATTATTAATGTACCTTTCCTAAGAATTAGAGGATTTTCAGGTAGTTGTTCAAAGCATTGGTGATATTGTTTGCAGGTTATCAGATTGTACCTAGTCTTCTTGCTGATCACATAGAAAGTTATGAAATATTAATGTTCTTTATTTATGACACTTTGAAAAGTGGTAATAAAACATTTTACAAAAGACAGATTTGAAATCATCTGAATATAAAATTTTTAAGAATGAGGCTGATCTTAAACAGTGGAAATCTGATGTTACGCAAAGTCACTAAGGATCACTAATATTTAGTTTCATCTTGGCCCACCCACCCTTCAAACCTGTAGAGTTCTGAAAAGGATACAAACAAAGCACAAAACAAAGCAAGGTACAAAGGGCAAGAAGCACTGAGGAACCAGAGGTCATCTTAATACTCTCTGTAGTCCAGCCTTCTAGTTGGGAAGATAGGCCTTGAAAACAAAGTTAATTGCTGAGAAGAGCACATACAGGGCAGGAGAAAAGACTTTTTTCAGAGAGAGCTGTCAGGGAAGGCCTCTGCAGAAGTGACAGTTGGGTTGGAACATGAAGAATGAGGAGCTAGACCTGTGATATGAGTGGTCGTGGAGCAAGTGTTCAGGCAGAGGGGAGAGCAAGTGCAAAGACTTCAGTATGGGAAAGAAATTGGCTTGTTCAGGAAACTGAGTTATGTGGCCAGAGTTTACTGAGTTAGAGTGTGATATAGGATGAGGTTGCAGAGAGGCAGGAAGCAGATCCTGTAGACTTTTTGAATGCCTTGGTAATGAATTTGGATTTTATATTAGCTGTAATAGGGAGCTGTTGAAAGATTAGGCAGAGAAGAAAGACGACCAACTTGAGTTTTAAGATCTCTTCATGTTATTTTATACATAATAGTAAAAATGTGGTTAAAAATAAAATAAAGTCCATATTTTATGCATAACAATTTCTAAAATGTGACTGGTAAACACAGAGTTGCTAGATGTTAGCAGTTTGGGGGGAAAATAGTGTAGGCTTTTGGACTATGAATAGTTACTATTAATTGAGGACCTGTTACATGCCAAGCAGAGCATCTCTGATAGCTCACTTGGTAAAGAATCCGCCTGCAACACAGGAGACCCCAGTTTGATTCCTGAGTAAGGAAGATCTGCTGGAGAAGGGATAGGCTACCCACTCCAGTATTTTTGGGCTTCCCTTGTGGCTCAGCTGGTAAAGAATCCAGTAAAGAATCTGCCCACAATGTGGGAGACCTGGGTTCAATCCCTGAGTTAGGAAGATTCCCTGGAGAAGGGAAAGACTACCCACTCCAGTATTGTGGTCTGGAGAATTTCATAGACTGTATAGTCCATGGGGCTGCAGAGAGTCAGACATAACTGAATGACTTTCACTTCACTTCACTTACCTGCCAAGCAGTGAGGTGGATGCTTTTACACTCTTCACAGAAATCTACTTAAAAGGAAACCATTATTTTATAGGGGAGAAAATTGTTTTGTAGGGGAATCAGTGCTGAATAATCATTGGAAGGACTGATGCTCCAATACTTTGGCTACCAGGCAAGAAGAACTGACTCATTGGAAAAGACCCTGATGCTGGGGAGGACTGAAGGCAGGAGGAGAAGGGGATGACAAAGGAGATGGTTGGATGGCATCACCGACTCAATGGACATGAGTTTGAGCAGGCTCCAGGAGTTAATGATGGACAGGGAAGACTGGTGTGCTGCAGTCCATGGGGTTCGAAAGAGTTGGACACAACTGAGCAACTGAACTGAGGGGAAAAGCAATTATTTTATAAGGGAGAAAGTTCTGAATACAGAAAGAAATTAACTAGCCCGTCAGAGCTAGGATTTGCAACCATATCTACCTAACTGCATTTTACTGAAGTTTTTTCCCCACTTGGCTGTTTTTGCTGGGGGAGGGAGAAAGGAAGAAGGTTGAAGACTGCAGAAAAGGAAAGTGCTCTTACTATAATAAATTTTTATTGAATAAAGTCACATATTTTTCATTTTGAAGCGTGATTGGAAAGATAGATGCTGTAAATTAGAACAATCAAATTGAATTTCTATATTAGGACATTATGATATTGAAAAAGAATTTCTGATCCAGCTTTGATAATAAGTGGACATTTGTTTTTTTAATGATATATCTGTACCATAAAAGTTTTTCAAAACAGTGTGTTTATCAGTTAAAATCATCCATGTAATATTAACACCTAGCCACTTATCTAACTTCTGCGTGCTTAATAGATTCAGTTTTTGGAGGAGTTAGCTGTACAGGGCCAAGAGGGGACATTGACTGCTGTATAGCAAAATGGGATAGGAAACATTTGTTAATGCTTGAGTTTTGCCTGTTCTTAATAGATAACATTAATGTATTTGGTTGAGCCCTTAGAATGTTGACTTACTTGAACTGACTTTTAAATGTTTTAATTATAAATTGAGAACCAGAAACAAGAGAACCTGAACTCTATGGTGATAGTGAACTCTGAGAGCTCCTTCATCAGAAAGGGTAAAATATGGGATTAAGGACTGACTAGATGGAATAGGATGATCAAAAGTAATGTTAAAGAGTAAAAGAAATATGAAGTCTATCGACATTAGTCTCCTAGCTTAGAGTGAAGAGATAATTTTCCTAGGGTGAATAACACTGTACAGAGTACTTATATTTGTAGGTGTATAAAAATGCTTGCTTATCCTTCTGTTCCGTATTCCTGCTACTATTAATAGCTTTGAACCTCTTTAGGCAGTAAGACAGCTATTTCTGCCAGTATCCATATCCTATGTGATTTTTTTTACTCTGGGTACAATACAATTTAAAAATAATTATTGGCCACATAATTAAAGTGTGCAGTGAGTGTTATGATTTGTTGATATTTGTGGGTAGGGGCATTTCAGCTGAAATGAGCTTCTTGTGGATATTTTCCTTTCATAAGACGGAATTCCATCAAGAAGTGTGAAATATTCTATCAAAAAGTGAGGAATATCTATCAAGAAGTGAGAGCTATTTCATTAAGAAGTGAGAAATTTGCGGAGACTTGGGAGCATAGAAGAGATCAGATAGGATCATTAAACCTATTTCAAAATAATTTGTATGGTGACTCTGGTTATAGTAAACTAAAATTAAACAAGTGGATAGGGACTTGGAACCCTGGTGAGAAGTATAGGACGGTTTTTATACAAAGTCAGCTGAGAAGTGGGTGTCTGATAACACTCCTACTATGACATAGGAAGAATGGTTAAAGATAGTGGTGATGGATCTTTTGAAAAATAATCCTCTGTCCTCAACAAAGGATTAATCACCACCAACAACAGAAAATTTGTTATTAAAAGGATGACAAGGATGCGTAAGCAATTGTTCATATTTTTTAAAGTAAATAATACAGAAATCCATGAACTGGAGACCGTTCTCCCTATACGCTCTCCATCAGCAGCTCAATCCCATTACTCTCCCCGAGAGAAAACTCTGTTGACTGTTTAGTGTTTATTCTTCCAGATTTCTCCCTCTATATTTACATTTAAATAAATGCACATGCACATATATATACTCATGTGTACATATATTTTAATGTAAGTGGGATCATCCTGTACACATTTTAAAACTTGAATGTTTTTTATTTAGCAAATATATGCATTTTGACAATCATTAAATCTCAGTATATGAACATACCCTAGACTTGTCATATTGTCCCTTTCTAGGCACGCTATGTATATGGAGATGAAAGTAGCTTTATTTCTGCTTAAAGAAACAATGAAACCACAAAAGTAGTAGCACAAAACAAAGCTAAATTTTTAAAAATAATCTTGAAGTGAAGTGAAGTCGCTCAGTCGTGTCCGACTCTTTGCGACCCCATAGACTGTAGCCTACCAGGCTCCTCCGTCCATGGGATTTTCCAGGCAAGAGTACTGGAGTGGGTTGCCATTTCCTTCTCCAGAGGATCTTCCCAACCCCGGGATCGAACCCGGGTCTCCCGCATTGTAGGCAGACGTTTTACCATCTGAGCCACCAGGGAAGCAGGACAAAGAAGACCTTTTAAAATATAACAGGCTTACTTTTAGGTAGTTAAAATGTATTAACTAAAAATCAAAATAGAAAAAAGAACATTTACATAACATGATTATCTATGCCCAAAGATTGGTTTTAGTCAATAGGATGAATAATCCATTAGAAAAATGGACAGAGTGTCTGTAGAGTAAATTTATGAAAGAAATACAGCTAGTGAACATAGAAGAAATACCTTATTACCAAAGAATCGTTTCTACTTTCTTCCTCTTTTACATTCTGTAGAAAATTTCACTTTTTGAATACTAGAATTTTAAATATTTCTAAATCTCATTATAGGGTTTATAATAAAACTTCTACTAGATATTTGTATCATCAGCAGGGCTGGATTATTTCCTGTAGCAGGGTCTTTTTTCCTAAATGGGTCAAGTTTTGATTTCCTAATAAAAATAGGTTTTATTTGTCAGATATGGACATAAATTTATTGGATATTCATAGTAAAATGACTGTATTTTTGTATCATACCTAACGGAGAAGCCACTTAAAAATAATTTTTGGACATGTTATATTTTCTTACAGAAATAATAGAGAAAATTTTTGTTAAACTTTGTTCTTTTTCTTTATTATTTTTATAGGATCCAGCATTCGGACATTCACTCCATTTTATTTTTTGGTGGAACCAGTGGATACACTCTCAGTTAGAGGCTCTTCTGTTATATTAAACTGTTCAGCATATTCTGAGCCTTCTCCAAAAATTGAATGGAAAAAAGATGGAACTCTTTTAAACTTAGTGTCAGATGATCGACGCCAGCTTCTCCCAGATGGGTCTTTGTTTATCAGCAGTGTGGTGCATTCCAAACACAATAAACCTGATGAAGGTTATTATCAGTGTGTAGCCACTGTTGAGAGTCTTGGAACTATTGTCAGCAGAACAGCCAAACTCACGGTAGCAGGTAAGTTTCATTGAATAATTTATTTGTATTTTCAAGTTTTCATAAAGAGTAAATCTTGATAAAAGCGGTATTATCCTAGAGTTTTCATTAAATTGGTTACAGCAAATACACTCATTTAGCAAGTATCAGTTGAGCATATACCGTGTATAGGATTATGCTTGGATTTGCTTGGATTCTGTAGGGAGAAAACTGGAACACTTTTTTACTTTCTAATGGTTTCAGGGTGTTATCAGAAGTACTGAACCAGGTCTTTTAATCTTTTTAACCTTGAAATGACCAAAGTTGTGTAGGAAAATTGAGCCACTTTGATTACGAACTTTTATCCTACCCAGCATAATCATTTAGTGTGATTCTGTAAAGCCTGTAGTATAGCCAGAGACTTTGTTCTTGATGCCTTAACCAGGGAAATGATATTTAATTGGATTTTTAAAAATCTGTAGGATGTATATATTTGTGTGTGTGTGTATATATATACACACATATATATATAAACACATATGTATGTATATATAGGATTCCCCGGTGGCTCAGTGGTAAAGAATCCTCCTGCTAATGCAGGAGATGTAGGTTAGATCCCTGGGTCAGGAGGATCACCTGGAGTAGGAAATAGCAACCTACTGCAGTATTCTTGCCTGTAAAATTCCATGGGCAGAAGAACCTGGTGGTCTATAGAGTCCTGTAGTCCATGGGGTCGTAGACAATTAGACATGACTAAGCAGGCACGCTCAAGGCTATGGTTTTTCCATTGGTTTCCATTTCCAATGGATGTGAGAGTTGGACTATAAAGAAAGCTGAGCACAGAAGAATTGATGCTTTTGAACTGTGGTGTTGGAAAATACTCTTGAGAGTCCCTTGGACAACAAGGAGATCCAACCAGTCCATCCTGAAGGAGATCAGTCCTGGGTGTTCATCGGAAGGACTGATGTTGAAGCTGAAACTCCAATACTTTGGCCACTTGATGTGGCCATTTGGAAAGACCCTGATGCTGGGAAAGATTGAGGGCAGGAGGAGAAGGGGACGACAGAGGATGAGATGGTTTGATGGCATCACCAACACAATGGACATGGGATTGAGTGGACTCTGGGAGTTGGTGATGGACAGGGAGGCCTAGTGTACTGTGGTTCATGGGATCACAAAGAGTCGGACACGACTGAGCGACTGAACTGAAGCATGCATGCACGCATGCATGTATGCCTATATATGTATGTGTGTGTATGAATGAAGAATAGAAAAGTTATAAAGAAAAAAAGTCACTCCCTTTTAGAGCATTCCTTTTTGAAGAATGCTGGAAAGTGTAATAGCAATTAAAGGTCTAGAAGAGTAAGCTATGTTTCCTAAAGAGTTGTAGTGGACAAACATTCAGATCATTGTTTCTACACTTGAGAATCAGATGAAGTAAGTTCTTGTAAAGCGTCACATTGTACAAAAATTGTTTTATCTTTGGCTTATATTCTCACCTTGGTGAAATGTGAACATGTGAAAAAAGAGTATATCTGAGGCAGTAGTTTCCTATCTTATTCCCATTCCAGAGTCATGGTCCCCCATCCCCTGCTCACTCCAGGTTGTATTAATATTTGCTCATTCACTCAGTGTATGACGGCTCTTTTCTTCTTTGGAGCCAAATACTCAAAGTTGAATTTGAGTGTGATGTATAGCCACTGTAATTATTTCATAATCACAGATTGAGGATTGGGGGGAAAAAAGAATCAGGCCTCTTGACAATTTACCTTTTCCTTTTTTTCTTCTTTCTTTTAAAAATCTTTTTTTGCCAGCCTCTCTCCAACTATTGATAAATAAGTTAGCATTATGACTGACTGACTCTGTAACTCACATTCTTGACCTGGGCTTTTAATCTTGACTCATTCCTCTCAGCTGTCCCCCACATCCAGTCACCAGATCCACTGAATTCTGCCTCCTGATTTCTCTGTACTTGATTCACAGGCTCCTTCCTGAGGCTACTCCTGGTCATCCCTCAGCACAGCCTAGTAACTACCTGGCATCTTGTTTTTCCCCTTCTCTTACCCCATTCCCACTCTGTGGTCAGAGGACTCTTTCTCACCCTTCAGTGACTCTAATGTAAACTGCATCAAGTTAATGGCTGAACTCTTTACCAGGCTTCCTGAGTCCTTTCATGAGCTGGCCTCCACTTCTCCAGCTTCATCTCTTAGCGCTCTGCCCTGCTTCTGTCCTTGCTCCCTACCACCCTCACCACCTCACCACGTTTAGGCTTTAGCGGATTCGCTTCCCTTTCATCCTCTGCCTCTGGCCTTTGCTTATGGCTTCCTCACTGCCTAGTAATCCTATCCTCTGCCTTTTCTTCTTCTCCTTCTCCTCTGGTTCATGCTTCCTTTTAGCTTTCATATCCTTTAGGAAGCATTTTTTACTTAATATTTAAGTAAACAGGTTATTTTAATACAAAACCAAAATTCTTCTGCTGCAAAGAGGATTCTATAGGAGAGTTTCATATGCTTTTGGTCTGGATATCAGGAGGAAATAATATATAAGCTAAGAGATGAATATAAGTTCTTTTTAATAGTTGCATAGTATCCCTTGTATTTGTATATATTGTGCTTTATCTAAACATTCCCTTTTTGTCGAATACTGTAACATAGTGAACAAGCTTTGGTTAATCTTTATTTCTGTAGAATAGACTGTTAGAATTTGTAATTCTGCTAATAGCTGGATCATAGGATATACTGTATGTATATATATCATTTAAAAAGATAGCACTGAACTGTTTGGCGGTTTCTCAGAGTGTTAACCGTAGAATTATATGACTGAGCAGTTCTACTCCTAGGCGTTAGGAGATATGAAAAGATATGTCCACATAGCAGTTTGTACATGAATGTTCACAGCAGCATTTTTTGTAATAGTCAGAAAGTGGAAACAGCTTACATGTCTATCAAGTGATGAATGGATAACTACAATGTAGTATATTCATATATGGAATATTATTCAGCAATAATGAGGAATGAANACTCTTTACCAGGCTTCCTGAGTCCTTTCATGAGCTGGCCTCCACTTCTCCAGCTTCATCTCTTAGCGCTCTGCCCTGCTTCTGTCCTTGCTCCCTACCACCCTCACCACCTCACCACGTTTAGGCTTTAGCGGATTCGCTTCCCTTTCATCCTCTGCCTCTGGCCTTTGCTTATGGCTTCCTCACTGCCTAGTAATCCTATCCTCTGCCTTTTCTTCTTCTCCTTCTCCTCTGGTTCATGCTTCCTTTTAGCTTTCATATCCTTTAGGAAGCATTTTTTACTTAATATTTAAGTAAACAGGTTATTTTAATACAAAACCAAAATTCTTCTGCTGCAAAGAGGATTCTATAGGAGAGTTTCATATGCTTTTGGTCTGGATATCAGGAGGAAATAATATATAAGCTAAGAGATGAATATAAGTTCTTTTTAATAGTTGCATAGTATCCCTTGTATTTGTATATATTGTGCTTTATCTAAACATTCCCTTTTTGTCGAATACTGTAACATAGTGAACAAGCTTTGGTTAATCTTTATTTCTGTAGAATAGACTGTTAGAATTTGTAATTCTGCTAATAGCTGGATCATAGGATATACTTTGTGTGTATATATCATTTAAAAAGATAGCACTGAACTGTTTGGCAGTTTCTCAGAGTGTTAACCGTAGAATTATATGACTGAGCAGTTCTACTCCTAGGCGTTAGGAGATATGAAAAGATATGTCCACATAGCAGTTTGTACATGAATGTTCACAGCAGCATTTTTTGTAATAGTCAGAAAGTGGAAACAGCTTACATGTCTATCAAGTGATGAATGGATAACTACAATGTAGTATATTCATATATGGAATATTATTCAGCAATAATGAGGAATGAAATGCTGATATATATATATATATATAATCCAGTTCTGTTCAGTTGCTCAGTCATATCCGGCTCTTTGCAACCCCATGAACCACAGCACGCCAGGCCTCCCTGTCTAGCACCAACTCCCAGATAGACCAAACCCATGTCCCAAACCCATGTCTTCACCCAAACCCATGTCCATTGAGTCAGTGATGTCATCTAACTATCTCATCCTCTGTCGTCCCCTTCTCTTCCTGCCCTCAATCTTTCCCAGCATCAGGGTCTTTTCAAATGAGTCAGCTCTCACATCAGGTGGCCGAATATTGGAGTTTCAGCTTCAACATCAGTCCTTTCAATGAACACCCAGGACTAATCTCCTTTAGGATGGACTGGTTGGATCTCCTTGCAGTCCAACGGACTCTCAAGAGTCTTTTCCAACACCACAGTTCAAAAGCATCAATTCTTCTGTGCTCAGCTTTCTTTATAGTCCAACTCTCACATCCATACATGACCACTGGGAAAACCATAGCCTTGACTATACGGACCTTTGTTTACAAAGTAATGTCTCTGCTTTTTAATATACTGTCCAGATTGGTCCTAACTTTCCTTCCAAGGAGCAAGCATCTTTTAATTTCGTGGCTGCAATCACCATCTGCAGTGATTTTGGAGCCCCCCAAAATAAAGTCAGCCACTGTATATAGTAACATGAATAAACCTTAAAAGCAGTGTGATAAGTGAAATAAGTCACTCACAGAAGACCATGTATCATATGACTTCATATATGTGAAATGTCCAGAACAGGCAAATATATAGAACCAAACAAAAGGTAGATTGGTGGTTTTCTAGGACTGAAGATGGGAGGAATAAGGGCATGGAGTGGATGGGAAAGGGGTGAGTGTAAGAAATGGGAATGACTGCAAGTGAATATAAAATTTATTTGGGGATGATGAAAGTGTTTTAAAATTAGATTATAGTGATAGTTGCAAAACTGGGCATATACTAAAAACAATTGAATTGTGTACTTTAAATGGTACCTTTTAAGGTATATAAATTGTAGTTCAATTAAACTTTTTTTTAAATGCTGCCCCCCTGCCCCCCCCAAAAAAAGAATGCTGCTGCATTGCCATTTCAAAAGATTATTGATTAGAGTTCTTTGTTTGCAAGCAATAGAAACTGACTCTGGCCAAGTCAAATAAAGAAGAGGAACTTTTGAAAACCTACTAAGTTGATAGCTCATAGAATTAAATGTGAGAGGTCATTTTCCCTGGGCTGTCTCATATCTCCACACCAGAAATTTTTCTTTGACTGTCTGGGCAGTACTCTAGCTGTGGGTATTTTGTGCCCGAAGGTGGGATGACTGGGTAGTCTAAATACAGACACTGTTAATCCCATCGTGTCAACCTCACATCTCACTCCCACTCTCCTTCTGCACTTCTCCAGAGGCAGTAGGACAAACTGGTCTCCCACTTGTGAGCACAGGAAGCCGCAGCATTTTCTGCCTCGATATGTCAGTTACGAGTTTCTCCATCTGCTTTCCCTATCCAGAAACTTTTTGAAATCTCTTGTCTGCCAACTCCACATATGTTGTTGTGGGTTTGTATTTTTAAAAATTACTCATTTTCATGAGAGCACAGGAGGGAGAATATTTTGACTTTTTAAAAATAGAACTGGTTCTTGGTTTTATTTTATTCCTTTTTCCTGTTTTATTAGTTTCTGTGTTTATCTTTGTTAATTATTCAAATTTTCTGAAAAGTAGATATTTGGCTAATTATATATTTTTTACTTCAAAAGTCCTCTTGAAATAAAAAGGTAAAAAATTGTAGCAGGGTTAGACACTTTTAAGAGTATTATATCCATATGGAGTAATTGACCATCATAGAACTGGAAAACCTGAAATTATGTTGCTCATAATTTAATTTGTTAGCCTTTAAAGAAACATTTTGTTGCAGCATGAGCATGTTAAAGTCACTTAATTTTTTTTTAATTTTTATACAATTTTTTTTCCCTCTTGGCAAAAACAAGTTTATTGAAGAAAGAATGGAAAGAACACCTTAAGGAAGAGGTGGACCAAGCCAGGAGAGGCTCTGGCCTCATTTTTATATAATTTTTAGAGGTTACTTTCCCTGATAGCTCAGTTGGTAAAGAACCCACCTGCAATGCAGGAGACCCCGGTTCAATTCCTGCGTTGGGAAGATCTGCTGGGGAAGGGATAGGCTACCTACTCCGGTATTCTTGGGCTCCCCTTGTGGCTCGGCTGTTAAAGAATCCACCTGCAGTGCTGGAGACCTGGGTTCGATCCCTGGGTTGGGAAGATCCCCTGGTGAAGGGAAAGGCTATCCACTCCAGTATTCTGGCCTGGAGAATTCTATGGACTGTATAGTCCATGGAGTTGCAAAGAGTCAGACACAACTGAGTGACTTGCAATTTCACTCCCATTTACAGTTATTATAAAAATTATTGTCTACATTCCCGTGTCACGTAGTACATCCTTGGGCCTGTCTTACACTCAGTAGTTTGTTCCTCCCCCTCCCTTGTATCACACCCCATACTTGCCTCCTATAACCACTAATTTGTTCTCTATATCTGTTCCTAACCGTTACATTCTGTGGCATCTACAGAGTATTTATGACTATTTTTTTGGTTAATATTTTATTTTGAAAAAATTACTAATTTGTGGAATTATTGCAAGAACGAAACCGAGAAATCTCATATATTGTTCACTCTTATTACCCGATTGTTAACATTTTACCACATTTGCCTTATCGTCTAATATGTGCATACCCACATAAATTTTTTTCTGACTCGTTCAGGGTGATTTGCAAGTGTTACCCCAACCTGAATTCTTTTGTTTATATTTCCTAAAAACAAGAACCTTAGTAAACACCCATCAATATTAGGAAAACAACCTTAATAAAAAATACTATCATTTAATTGATAGGTACAATTCAGATTTCACTGGCTATCTCAATAATGTTCTTAACAGC
Source organism: Oreotragus oreotragus (assembly GCA_006410675.1). NCBI lineage: Eukaryota > Metazoa > Chordata > Mammalia > Artiodactyla > Bovidae > Oreotragus > Oreotragus oreotragus. The sequence goes on along the minus strand of SJYX01006749.1, from coordinate 24,905 downwards.
AGAAAAAACAAAAGTGAAAACTCTGCCCCATCATCCCTCTTCCTTTCCAGTCCTGGATTGCAAGTTTAGTACTTAGTCATTCTCTCTTTAGATTTTTACCATCTCAAACCATTATTCAGTTCATCCTTGTCTTATTTTGGATTTTCTGGTTTTCCTCCATGAGTGGATTCAGGTTTTGCATTTTGGGGAGGAATGCACAGAAGTGATGCTCTATTTTTAGTGCACCATATCAAAAGCATGCGGTGTTTCGTTCCATTACTGGTAGTGTTAACTTTTATTACTTGGTTAAGATTGTCTGTACTATGTCTCTCTACTCTAAAGTTAATAAATATTTTGTACTTTTAAGTATTTGGAGAAGATATAATTTGATACTCTATAAACTTCCCTAGTCCTCATCCAGCTTTCACTTACTAGTTTTAGCATCCATTCTTCATTCTTTGCTGCATTAATTATCATTATCCCAGAGTTAGCCGAGGGAACTCCTTTTGATCTGACTTCTGTGTTCTTTGGCTACGTCCATTTGAGTCTTTAGGTGCTTCCTTACTTTCTGTTACAAGATGTTCCAGACTCTTATTTCCTAGAATAGTCCTGGAATTAGCCATTTATCCAAGAAGCATTAGTTCCTTGAGGTAGAGAATAGTATTTTAGAAATCATGATCAGGTCACCATATGTATTCATTGTTACTGGAGTAAGATTGATTCTGGGATCTTTCTGGACAGAGCTAGGATGTGTGTGTGTGTGTACTATTTGTAATAACTATAGGTGAAATGTATATATATATTTGTACCTTGTTTCTTCAACTATGAGGAATCTGACTCCAGTTATTCCTAGTACATTATTTACTTGATCTGTATCCCTGTATGTAGCTGATTTCCTGCCCCATGGACATTCTTTTTAAACCTGGTTCTACTATACTTCTGGCCAAACAGGCTAACTTGCTCCTAGTTCCATGACTAAAGTAATATTTAACTACATTTTATTTTTTTTATTTTTCTTTATTGTCTAGGTCTTCCAAGATTTGCCAGCCAACCAGAGCCTTCTTCAATTTACGCTGGGAACAGTGCCGTTCTGAATTGTGAAGTTAATGCAGATTTGGTCCCATTTGTGAGGTGGGAACAGAACAAACAGCCTCTTCTTCTGGATGATAGAGTAATCAAACTTCCAAGCGGAATGCTAGTTATCAGCAACGCAACTGAAGGAGATGGGGGACTCTATCGATGCATGGTTGAAAGTGGTGGGCCACCAAAGTATAGTGAGGAAGCTGAATTAAAAGTTCTTCCAGGTATTAATTCATTATCAGGATTGATGGTTTTATATTTGTTAATGGATAAAAATTGTACTGTTAGAATTTTTTTAAATACGGTTACAGGTGTGGTATGACATATTACTGCCAGCGTAAAGAATTTCAGTTTCTTGCAGGGAGAGAGAAGAAGAAAACATTACCAAAAAGATCGTCTCTAGTGAATAGATTGGTCAGTAAATATTTACAAAGCAGTAAAGTACAGTCAGTATCTATGGCATTCTTCTTGGCTAAACAAACATAGCTCTGTGTCTTTTGTCAAACCTCTGTCTTTTTCTCTCTGTCTTTTGTCAAACCTCTTGTCTACCTTTTTCTTTTCTGTCTCCTCCAGTAATATACTTTTTACAGTTCTCATACCTCCTTGTGATTGTTAAGTCTTTTTAGTTATAAGAATCACAGACTTACTAAGGCTAGTTCATATAAGGGATGGGCAGAATAGTAACTGTTAATATAGCAGCTCTAGAGATACTGGTGAGTCAGAGGTCTTCATAATGCTCCCTCATTTTATGTCAGCTTAGCTCTTCTCTCTGTCTTTCCTTCTTTTTCTGGGTTCTCATTCTTGCTGCCCTTATTTGGCTTTCCTCATAATCTGTTTTGTGTGTGTTTTCTCAAATGTGTAACTTCTGCTTTCTCATGACGTCCTCTCACTTGTGGCTCATCATAGTCCCCGTAACTTCTTAGTGTTTCATGACCTTTTACCTTCTGTTCTAACTGCTATATTTTATATTTCTTATATTTCAGATCTAGTTTATGAATATAATTGGACCATTCCTACCTTGTTTGGACAGTTTATATATATAATGATTGTATACACTTTTTTTTTAGCCCATAGATTGGCTTGCAAAGGGAGGCCAACATTATGAGCAACCACTCTTGAGAGTATTCCTGATGGACCTTGAACCGATTTGTTTTTAATGCAGTTTCTTTCTTTGTCATCGTCATTCTTGCCCTTATTGTTCCTCAGTGTATTTTCAGCTCAGCACCCACAGTTCTCTTTAAAGATGTTTATAAGATCATGTCACATGTTTGCTCAAAGCCTCCTAATAGTTTCCCGTCTCAGAGTAAATGTTGAAAGCCCTTGGACTGTAAGGTTTTGTATAATCCTAATGCCACTTCCCTCCCCATCTCTCTTCTTACATCTCATTCCCATCTCTCCCTCACTGTGTGACTATTGCCACCTGATGTTTTTGGACAACTGCAAACATGCTCTTGCTTTAGGGTCTTTCTGCTTACCATTTTCTCTGCCTGGATCCTCTTCCTTCAGATAGCTCTGCTTGACTCACTGTCTTACCTCTCTGCTCAGATATCATTTATCAGTGAAGCCTTCCTTGACCACTGTTTAAGAGAACCGTCTTCCATTTCTGCCCCAGTGCTTTCTCCCCCTGCATTTTACTTGAGAATATATCACCATCTGACACACTATATCTTTTATTTGTTGTCTCTCTCCCCTTATCAGTATGTAAGCTCAACTAGGGCAGGGAATTTTGTCTGCTGCCGAGAATGGTAATTGGTACACAGAAGCCAATAAATATACAGATTTGTTTGTTTCAATAAAAGTTTGAAAGTGAAAGTGAAGTCGCTCAGTTGTGTCCGACTCTTTGCGACCCTATGGACTGTATGTAGCCTACCAGGCTCCTCCGTCCATGGGATTTTCCAGGCAAGAGTACTGGAGTGCGTTGCTGTTTCCTTCTCTAGAGGATCTTCCTGACCCAGGGATTGAATCCCGGTCTCCCGCATTATAAGCAGATGCTTTACTGTCTGAGCCACCAGGGAAGTCCTGGTTCAAGGCAGGAAAAGAGAAAACTATTGCTCTATAGCAATGTCTTCCAACCTACTTTCTGACTTGCTTTTATATAGAAGAGGTCTTATTTCATGGTAGACAGAGGTGATATTTTTTCTCTGAATCTGTATCAATCACAAATCCTCCAGACCAGATTGAGGTAAATAAGATTCTTGATGTCAAAAGATGAACCACCATGAAATATCTGAAACAAAAAATACAGATTGTTTTGTTTACCTAAGGGAGAGCTATGTTTGTAAAGCATAGTCATCTTGAATAATGCAGACTGCTGATATCCTATGAAATTTTTTGAAAGACATTGTTCTTGGTTAGGAGACTGGGTCGGGAAGATCCTGTGGAGAAGGAAATGGCAACCAACTCCAGTATTCTTGCCTGGAGGATCCCATAGGCAGAGGAGCCTGGCAGGCTACAGTCCATGGGGCCGCAAGAGTCAGACATGATTTAGCGACTAAACCAACAGTCTCCTGTAAAATTTTCTGAAAGACGTTGTTCTTAGTGTGTTGGTTAGGAGACTGGGATAGGTTGATGTCAGTAACAGAAACATGTTTTATCATTGGTTACAGAGCTGAGAACAATGTCAGCCTTAGAAGCAGGGGATTCCACCACTGAATGGCTAATAACTTAGAGGCATTGGGTAAACTCATTGGTTGGCTTTCAAAGCATGTTCACTGAAGAGAGTTGTGCTGAACTATTATACAGTGTTTGTTACCATGACTACAGAACTCTCATCGATTAGTTACACAACTTTAAAGTCAGCTCTGGTGGTTTTCACAGTGGTTATAGAACATGTTTTCCTAAGAGTTTGGAGCAAAGAATCTCATCTCTGCCTGAGAACAGTCTTTCTTCTCAAACCTTAACAGTAGAAAGATGGTACTGATGAACCTGTTTTCAGGGCAGCAATGGAGATGCAGACATAGAGAACAGACTTCCGGACACAGTAGGGGAAGGAGAGAGTGGGGTGAATTCAGACAGTAGCATGGAAACATATACATTACCATATGTAAAACAGATAGCCAGTGGGAAATTGCTTTCTGATGCTGGGAGCTTAGGCTGGTGCTCTGTGATATCTAGAAGGGTGGGAGTTGGGAGGAAGATTCAAAAGGCTGGGGACATGTGTATACCTATGGCTTATTCATGTTAATGTGTGGCAGACACCAACACAATATTGTGAAACCATTATCTTCCAGTTAAAAAAAACTAGAAATATCACCCCCATCTAATAGATAACTCTATCTTCTACCACAGGAGTATGATCTTTTCATATGCCTATAAGAGGGTGACTCTGTAAAGTGTGAACACACATACAGTGGTAGCTTGATAGTTGCACCACTGTAAAAATTAAAGGAGTGACTATCTCAGTGAGCAAGTTAAATAGATGAAGCTCAAAAATTTTTAGAAGTAGCATACAGGTATAGGAAAGGAAAAGAAAGGAAACCTCTTATGATATCTCTGTGAGTGATGAGCATGCTAAGGTCCTGAGCTTGCTCGGTCTTTTTCCTATTTGTACCACTAATGAAGTATTTTCCTTATGTTATCTTTTAAAATGAAGAGGGGAGGGAGGGGGGTTCATGTTTGGGAGCTCATGTACACCCGTGGCAGATTCATGTCAATGTATGCCAAAACCNCTTTTTCCTATTTGTACCACTAATGAAGTATTTTCCTTATGTTATCTTTTAAAATGAAGAGGGGAGGGAGGGGGGTTCATGTTTGGGAGCTCATGTACACCCGTGGCAGATTCATGTCAATGTATGCCAAAACCAATACAGTATTGTAAAGCAAGACAAAGTAAAAAAAAAATAATAATAATAATAAACTATATTTTAAAATAAATAAATAAAATGAAGGAGGGAGGCAAGCGTAGGGGAGGTGCGGGGAATGGGCGACTCTGAACTGACTAGTAGCGCACGGGACAGGACAAGGGTTCCGGTGCCCCCCGAATGCTAGGAACGTACTGTGAGGGAGGGTCCTAGCTGAAATTAAAGAAAAAAAAATAAAATGAAGCGGGGGCTCAAGTCAGATCTCACTTAGGTGACCAGTAAGGACACTGAAAGCAAGAGCTATAACTTAAACATGTTTAAGCCTCCCAGAGAGCCTCAGACAAAGTTTTGTACATGGGAATTACTAAGAAATGCTTGCTAACTTAAATGGAATTTTCTTGTCATTTTTGCTTAAACTGTTTCGTTGTATAAAGCCACACAGACTATAGTGTTTTCTCAACCGTCTTCCTTTGTTTTATTTTTTTTCTCAGATCCTGGTGCCACGTCAAGCTTGGTGTTTCTGAAACAGCCTTCTTCCTTAGTCAGAGTCATTGGTCAGAGTGCAGTGTTGGCGTGTGTTGCTTCAGGACTTCCTCCTCCAGCCATTAGATGGATGAAAAATGAGGAGACAGTTGACACAGAAAGGTAACGTTGTCTGCCTAAAAGCCTTTTCCAGCCTTGGCTTGTGGCTTGGTCTAATCTTATTTGAGACTATTGATTAATTTAAAAAAGGCTATCTCTTTTATTTTCATTTAAACACATCAGGATGCTTATTTATCATTCTTGAAATATGTTTATATGCTGTATATGATTAGGATGTTTAAAGAATGCTTTTAAGATATTAAGGGATAATTTTTCCATTGGTTCTCCTTAGCTTAAGGCCTTAGGATTTCCTTCCTTAAATTGTTCCGAGAGTTTCTAATGCTGACTACCTGAGATGTCTAACTTACTCTCATATACATTTTGTCGATAATAGTTTTTTCCTTTACACAGTAAAAGAAAATGTACTCCTCATTTTTTTGTTTTTGACTTTTAGGATCACACCAGCTTCCTTCTGTGACCTCAGATTTTTCGTCTTACACATAAGCCTTTTCTCTTGACATCGACCACCCTAGTTTCCCTCCCAAACACTGGCATTACTTCCTTTTGCTGCTGTTGTTCAGTTGCTAAGTCATGTCTGACTCTGCAACCCCATGAACTGCAGCATGCCAGGCTCCCCTGTCCTTCACGATCTCCTGGAATTTGCTTAGATTGTTGTCTATCGAGTTGGTGATGCTATCTAGCCCTCTCATCCTCTCCTGCCCCCGTCTCCTTTTTTCTTCACTCTTTCCCAGCATCAGGGTTTTTCTTTACAGTAAGTCGGCTCTTCACATCATGTAGCCAGAGTATTAGAGCTTCATCATTAGTCCTTCAGTGAACATTCAGGGTTGATTTCCTTTAGCATTGAGTGTTTTGATCTCCTTGCTGTCCAAGGAACTCTCAAGAAGCTTCTTCAGCACCACAATTCAAAAGCATCAGCTCTTCAACTCTCTGCCTTCTTTATGGTCCAACTCTCACATTCGTACATGACTACTGGAAAAATCATAACTTTTGACTATACGGACCTTCATCAGCAAAGTGATGTCTCTGCTTTTTAATATGCTGTCTAGGGTTGTCATAGATAAATGTCTTCCAGGAAGCAAGTGTCTTCTAATTTCATGGCTACAGTCACCATCAGCAGTGATTTTGTAGCCCAAGGAAATAAAATCGGTCACTATTTCTACTTTTTCCCCTTCTATTTGCCATGAAGTAATGAAACCTGATGCCATGACCTTAGTTTTCTGAATGTTGAGTTTCAGGCCAGCTTTTTCACTCTCCTCTCTCACCTTTCTCAAGACGCTCTTTAGTTCCTCTTCACTTTCTCCCATTAGGTGGTATCATCTGCATTTCTGAGGTTGTTGATATTTCTCCTGGCAGTCTTGATACCAGCTTGTGATTTATCCAGCCCACTATTTTGCATGATGTACTCAGCTTAGAAGTTGCATAAGGAGGTTGACAATATGCAACCTTCACATACTCTTTTCTCAGTTTTCAACCAGTTCATTGTTCCATGTCCAGTTCTAACTATTGCTTCTTGACCTGCATACAGGTTTCTCTGAAGGCAGGTATGGTGATATTCCCATCTCTAAGAATTTTCCACAGTTCTTGTGGTCCACACAGTCAAAGGCTTTAGCATAGTCAGTGAAGCAGAAGTAGATGTTTTTCTGGAATTCCCTTGTTTTCTCTATGATCCAACGAATGTTGGCAATTTAATCTCTGATTCCTCTGCCTTTTCTAAATCCAGGTTGTATATCTGGAAGTTCTCAGTTCATATATTGCTGAAGCCTAGATTGAAGGATTTAGAGCATAACCTTGCTAGATGTGAAATAAGCACAATTGTATGGTAGTTTGAACATTCTTTGGCTTTGCCTTTCTTTGGGATTGGAGTGAAGAAATCCCAAAGTCCTGTGGCCGCTGCTGAGTTTTCCAGATTTGCTGATCTATTGAGTGCAGTACTTTAGATTTTAGATAGCTCAGCTGGAATTCCATTACTTCCACTAACTGTGTTCATACTAATGCTTCCTAAGGCCCACTTGACTTCACATTCCAGAGTGTCTGGCTCCAGGTGAGTGGCCACACCATCATGTTTATTCAAGTCGTTAAGATCTTTTTTGTACAGTTCTCCTGTGTATTCTTACCACTTCTTCTTAATCTCTTCTGCTTTTGTTAGATCCTTACCGTTTCTGTCCTTTATTGTGCATATTGTTGCATGAAATAGTCCCTTGATGTCTCCACTTTTCTTGCAGAGATCTCTAGTCTTTCTCATTCTGTTGTTTTCCCCTATTTCTGTGCATAGTTCATTGAAGAAGGCCTTATCTCTACTTAGGATTCTCTGGAACTCTGCATGCAGTTGGATACATCTTTTCTTTTTTCCTTGCCTTTCACTTCTTTTCTTTTCTCAGCTATTTGTAGTCTCCTCAGACAGCCACTCTGCCTTCTTGCATTTTTTACCCCCTTTGGGATAGTTTTGGTCACTGCCTCCTGTACAGTGTTACGACCTTCCATCCATAGTTCTTCTGGCACTCTGTCTACTGGATCTAATCCCTCGAATCTATTCTTCACCCCTGCTGTATAATCATAAGAGATTTGATTTAGGTCATACCTGAATGGCCTAGTGGTTTTCCCAACCTTCTTCAATTTAAGTCTGAATTTTGCAATAAGGAGCTCATGATTTGAGCCACAGTCAGTCCAATCTTTTGTTTGATGACTGTATAGAGCTTCTCCATCTTTGGCTGCAAAGAATATAATCAATCTGAATTTTGGGACTGACTATCTGGTGACATCCATGTGTAGAGTCGTCTGTTGTGTTATTGGATGAAGCTGTTTGCCATGACCAGTGTGTTCTCTTGACACAACTCTGTTAGCCTTTGCTCTGCTTCATTTTGAACTCCAAGACCAAACATGCCTGTTACTCCCTGTATCTCTTGACTTCCTACTTCTGCATTCCAATCCCCTGTGACGAAAAGGACATCTTTTTTTGGTATTAGTTCTAGAAGGTCTTAGATCTAGTAGATCTTCACAGAACTTGTCAATTTCAGCTTCTTCAGCATTAGTGGTTGGGGCATAGGCTTTGATTGCTGTGATGGTGAGTGATTTCCCTTGGAAATGAGCTGAGATCATTCTATCTTTTTTGAGATTTCAGGCAAGTCCCAGGTGGTGCTAGTGGTAAAGAAACCATCTGCCAGTGCAGGAGACATAAGAGACACAGGTTCTATCCCTGAGTCAGGAAGATCCCTTGGAGAAGGAAACGGCAACCCACTCCAGTATTCTTGCCTGGAGAATCCCATGGACAGAGGAGCCTGGTGGATTATGGTTCATAGTGTCACAAAGAGTTGGACACAACCTGAAGTGAATTCCCATGCACACAGTGCATTTTGGAGTGTTTTGTTGGCTATGAGAGCCACTCCATTTCTTCTAAGGAACTCTTGCCCAGAGTAGTAGGTATAATAGTCTTCTGAATTAAGTTCACCCATTCCTGTCCATGTTAGTTCACTGATTTCTAAGATGTTGATGTTCACTCTTAACATGTCCTCCTTGACCATGTCCAGTTTGCCTAAATTTATGGACCTAACGTTCCAAATTCCTATGTAATATTGTTCCTTACAGCATCGTACTTTACTTTCACCACCAAGCACATGCACAACTGAGTGTCGCTCCCCTTTGGCCCAGCTGCCTCATTCTTTTGGAGCTATTAGTAATTGCCCTTGGCTCTTCCCCAGTAGCATACTGAATGCCTTCTAACCTAGGGGCTTGTCTTCTGGTGTCATGTCATATTGCCTTTTCATACTGTTCGTGGGGTTCCTTATCATCCTGTTCATGGGCTTCTTGTGGCTAGAATACTGGAGTGGTTTGTTATTCCCTCCTCCGGTGGACCATGTTTTGTCAGAACTCTTCAATATGACCTGTCCTTCTTGTGTGGCTCTGCATGGCATGGCTCATAACTTCATTGAGTTATGCAAGCCCCTTCACCCCAACAAGGCTGTGATCCATGAAGGGCCATTTACTTCCTTCGGCAGTGGATTTTTTTCTCAGTTGTATTCTGGTAAGAGAACTGGGTGGTGATGATGGAGGTGTTGGTGGCTCTGTATGATGTATTTCCATAACAAAGTCCTCTTGTGCATTGCAGAGTGTACAGTAACAGTCCTGGCCTCTGCCGTGAGATGCAGTAGCACTCCCAAGTTGCGACAATCAAAAATGTTTCTAGATATTGCCAGGTGTCTCTCAGGAGATGAAATTATGCCCTGTTGAGGACCATTTTCCCAGAGCAGTGCTGTCCAGTGGGAACATGATGAAAGCCACATGTACAGTTAAAAATTATCTGGAACACATGGCACTGCTGAATACAATAATTTACACAATGTACTGGTTAAAGTGAAATTTGGTTCTACCAAAACAATAAAGTTTGTGTTTAGTCCTGCTTCAGATCCTACATTTACATCTCCTCAGTCAGTCTAGCCACATTTCAAGGGTCAGTAGCCACACAGGGCTGGTGGCTGTTGTTTGGATAGAGCAAGTGTAGAGCTTCCCAGTTGACTAATTCAGCATAAGCAGGTAATCTTAATTTGTGTAGTTCAGTAAACAAGATATGGGAAGGAGTATCTGTCTGGTCAGCTTGGTGGTCAACGTTTACTGATCAGTGGGGATGCTAGAATGCAATCAGATTGTTCCTCACATGTTCCATTAGCTAGACTGATAGTACCATCTTCAGTGTCACCTGATTTCTTACTGAACACCTGTCCAGTCACCGACTTCTGCCTATACTTTACTCCCTTTTTCCCCCACTCTGTTTTCCAACTAAATATTATTCAAAGAGTGCCTAAGACTTAAAGGGAATTTTTTTAAACCTACACTAACTGAAAACATGAGGAACCTTAAGATAGAGTATCTAAATTTTAAGCTCTTAGAGTAGAAATTTTGATTGGCTACATGTTAGAACAAAGTATCAGGAATAGGAGAGCTGAGATAGGTTATTTTAAAGCTTTTATATTTTATCTTGGTAGAAGTACATTCTGAAGACAAATAATAAGAGTTTGATTTCTTATATAAGAAATAAAAGTGAAAATTTCCATGATTCTCATTTGTTTATTCACTAATTATTCAACAAATATTTATTAAATGCTCTTTATGTCAGGCCCTGTTCTAGGTACAGGAAACAGAGTAGTGAACCAGATAGATTTTTGGCTCTTAGGGAGATCGTATTCTAGTGGGCAAGAGTCAGGCAATAATTATATGAACATAAAACTTCAGCTTATAATAGGTGCTGTGAAGAAAAGACAAATTTAGCAATTTCCTAGTTACATTACTTTGAATTTTAAGGATAAAGAGGAGAGAGAAGATTGAGTAGACTCTCCCATCTTGAGTTCTGTAGGCTTCTCAACACTTCAGTTATGTGGTAGACAAGTCTGAGAAGCATTGCTTTGCCATACCACTGCCTCAGGAAGCTTCAGAAGAGTATAAGAGCAGGACAGTGTTGGTGTTCTTCACACTGGTGTTTCCAGACGCAGGCACAGTACTTGGCATATAATTGGGTAGGAAGAGTGCGACCAACATATTTTGGTTGAATAGCTGAATGTAGTATAGGGAACTGTAAGTAGGTGAATGGAACACAACCGTGCTTTAGGTTAGATACAATTGATTATTCAAAGTATCCTTGTTTCTGCCTGAGTCTTATGAGATATGTAGATGGACCTTAGTTAATAAATTATGTAGACCTCAAATTAGAAAGAAATTTAGAAATTGAAAGAAAAATGTGGCTAGAAATCTAGATAGTAACCAGGCTGGCTCTAGTGAAAAAGAAAAACCAAACAAATTATTAGACATCCTTCTCAGTTATTAATCTTAGGAACTAGTTAAGAGTATTTCGAAACATTTCCATGACTTTTATAAATGTGTTAAGATTGATATATTTGGTTAATCTTTTGATCACATTTGTTTGGATCCAAACCAAACATCGCTGTTGAAGTGGGGGTGGTGGTAGAAATGTATCCCATTCATTGAGTAGTTTCATTTGAAAGGGAGAGAATTCAGAAAATGCAAATGCTAAAGTGCATGGTGACTGACAGCAAAATGTAATTTAGCGATTAAATAATGTTATGTTTTAGTGGAATGATAGAACTCAGCTGTAAAAGAAACAGGTTATAGTTATAAAAATGCTTAATGTTAGATTACAATTGACAATAGTAGAAAAATTAGATTGTTTAAAGGACAAGTGGAAGACTTCCATTTCTGGGAAGATTGAGTAGTATTTTCCTGTTCTTCCGTTGCATACAACTGAAAACTCTGGACATTACATGTAGAACAGACGTAAGACTGAAAGGTGGAGAGAGGAAGGGACCTTAGACCTAAGAAACAACATGCTGTTCAGTTCCCTGGGCTTGTTTTTACCTTGTATATCCCAGCTTGAGCTGAAGAAGCTGGTGACCTGGAAACACCACTAGGCACAAACAAAAATGCGCTCCCAGTGTGTTTTCTCTAGCCAAAGGACCAGAAAGGGGCAGCAAGATAAAAAACTGCTTCAACTACTCTAATCATTCCTGCTCCAGCCAAATACCACATAAAGAACTGTGACCCCATCCTCTCCCGTGCCAGCAAAGGCCTAGTAGGATGCCTCGACTTCTACCTTCACCAGGTTGTGATGAAGTCTCCCATCCTCTCTGCTCTGTGGTGTCAGAGGCTCCACCCTCCATGCTCTGTGGTATCAGAGGCTAAGTGGAGAGCCAAGACTTTCATCCCAATCAAGCAGTATTGAGGCCCCCACCCCTGCTGTGTCAGTGGAGGTGCCTGGGGAGCCTGGACTTTTATCCCACCTGGCAACAGAGACACTCTTCCCCAGCTTCCCTTCTCCACTACGGTGGTATCAAAGGAGGTCTGCAGAGAGTCAGGACTTGCAGTACCTTATAAGGTCAAACCCTCTCTCTTCATGGTGTTACTGGGCGCCATGTGGGGAACAGTAACGAGGCACTCTTACTGCACCCATTCAGAGAGCAGGCTCAGTGGAGGCGTAATGAGGAGCCAGGACTCTCAGTCCTGCTAAGGCATAATGCGGAGTCCCCCTTCCCCCTCAGATGTCAGTGAAGACTGAAAGTGGAACCTGGACTTCCACCTCCACCCGACTTCATGAGGTAGCACCTCCCCTTTCCACTGGGGGTCAGAAGAAGCCACCTGCAAGCAAAAGGTTTAGTAGGATCTAGAAACTTATAACATAGTGCCCCAAATATCCAGATGTCAATGGAAAATTGCTCACCAAATCAAGAATGAGGAAAATCTCAAATGAGAAAAGACAATTTATGCTAAAACTGAGATTACAGGTCTTTGAATTATGAAGAAAGATTTTTAAAGCAGTTATCATTAAAATGCTTCAACAAGGAATTATGAGTACGTTTGAAATAAACAGAAAAACAGAATATCTCAAGAGATAAATAGTCTCTTCAAAGGAATAGAAGATTTAAAGAAGAACTAAATGGAAATTTTTGAACTAAGACAATAACAACCATAGCAAAAAAACCCAGCTCATTAGATGGGCTAACAAGAGACTGGATGGGATAAAGGAAAGAATTAGTGAACTGGAAAAAAAGGGAGACGACACAAAATGATCGATATTAGGACTGAACCGAGGTTGCCACTACAGACCCAGCAAACATCGAAAGGATAATAAGAGAATGCTATAAACAACTACTTGTCATGTAGTTCAGTAGTCATGTATGGATGTGAGAGTTGGACCACAAAGAAGGCAGAATGCCAAAGAATTGATGCTTTCAATCTGTGATGTGGAGAAGACTCTTGACAGTCTCTTGGACAACAAGGAGATTAAACCAGTCCATCCTAAAGGGAATCAACCCTGAATACTCACTGGAAGGACTGATGCTGAAGCTGCAATACTTTGGCTGCCTGATGCCAGGATCTTTTAGAAAAGATCCTGATGCTGGGAAAGATTGATGGCAGAAGGAGAAGAGGGTGACAGAGGATGAGACGGTTGTATGGCATCGCTAATTTAATGGACATGAACTTGGGCAAATTCCAGGAGGTGGTAAAGGACATGGAGGCCTGGCATGCTGCAGTCCATGGGGTCACAAAGAGTCAGACACAACTTGGTGACTGAACAACAACGTAAACAATTGTACATCACATAAGTTTGACTGAGACAAACCATTTCCTCTAAAACACAAACTACCATATCTAACCCAGTATGAAATAAGTTAAGTAGCCCTCTTAATTCTTAAGAAGATTAAATTTGTAATTTTAAAACTCTCCCCAAAAGTCTGCAAGTCCACATAGCTTCACTGAAGAATTCTATCAGTGTTTAAAGAGTTAGAACCAGTTCTACACAGTCTTTCTGGAAAATGGAAAGAATTGGAGCTAATATTATATAGTGGTATATATTATTATTAATGCCACTATTATTATAGTGGCATATAGAGGCATATATTATTATGCCTCACATTTTGGGTGCGTGTAAATTCTGTGTTATCTTACCTGGGAAACACTGAACAGAGGAACCTGGAGGGCTACAGTCTGTGAGGTCATGAAAGAATAGGACGTGACAATGGCACCCGACTCCAGTACTCTTGCCTGGAAAATCCCGTGGATGGAGGAGCCTGGTGGGCTGCAGTCCACGGGGTCGCTGAGAGTTGGACACGACTCAGTGACTTCACTTTCACTTTTCACTTTCATGCATTGAAGAAGGAAATGGCAGCCCACTCCAGTGTTCTTGCCTGGAGAATCCCAGGGACAGCAGAGCCTGGTGGGTTGCCGTCTATGGGGTCACACAGAGTTGGATGCGACTGAAGCGACTTAGCAGTAGCAGTAGCAACTTAACAAAAACGTTAAAAACTTTTGCTCTGTGAAAGACCATGTTAAGAGGATGAGAAGATAAAGCTACAGTTTTTTTGTGGGGACAAAATATTTGCCAACCATATATCAAACAAAGGAGGAGTATCTAAAATGTGTAAAGATATCTCAAAATTCAGTATTTAAAAAAGTATATAATTCAGTTAGAACGTAGACAGAAGAGTTAGATAGTTTAGTCACTCAGTGGTGTCCGACTCTGCAACCCTGTGGACTGCAGCACACAGGCTTCCCTGTCCATCACCAACTCCCAGAGCTTACTCAAACTCATGTCCTTTGAGTTGGTGATGCCATCCAACCATCACATCCTCTTCATCTTAGATAGATGGTTAACCAAAAAAAGATGTACAGATGGTAGATAAGCACAGGAAAAATTGTTTAATATCATTAGCCATTAGGAAGTACAAATTAAAACCATAACATACCACTGCATACTTAAAGAGTGACAATACCAAACGTCAAGTATGTGGAGAAACGAGATCATTCTGGCATTGCTGGTAGGAATGTGAAGTGGTGCAGCCACTCAGAAGAGCTGTTTGACAGATTCTGAAGAAATTTGTTGCAACTGCCATATCACCTAACATTCACATTCTTGGGCATTTATCCTACTGAAGCAGACAGGTTCAGACAGAAACCGGCACGTGTATATTTATAGTAGCTTTATTCATAATACCCCCAAACTAGGAACAACCCAGCTGTCTTTCATTGAGTGAAGGATTAAATAAACAGTGTCTGTTCATACTCTGGAATTACTGTTCAGCAATAAAAGGAACGAACTATTGACAATTGCAACAACCTGGATGAATCTCCAGAGAATTATGCTGAGTGAAAAAAGCCAGTCCCCAGAGGTTGCATACCATGTGACTATATATGTAACATTCTTCATGAAATGCAAAAATTATTGAAGTGGAGAACAGGTTAGTGGTTGCCAGGGGTTAATGAGGAGGTGGGCGAGAGAGGGAGGTGGATATGGCTCTAAAAGATCAGCAGGAGGGATCTTGGTGGTGGTGGGAATGTCAGTCTCCTAGTTATAGTTCCACAAGGTCTTACTGTTGAGGGAAACTAAGTAAAGGGTCCATGAGATCTCTCTGTATTATTCCTTGGACCGGCATGTGAATCTACAGATACCTCTAAAAAGTTTAAAGAAAAAAAGCAAATGAGAGTGTATGTAAGATTAGCTTTCTCCTACCCTTCCTCACCTGCTGTTTTAGAGGAAGAGGTGTCTAAGAAGTTCTTTTGTGCTCTGGATATTATTTTCCATTTTCTCCAGTACTTTTGTAAATCCTCTTTTCAGATGTTTTCCTCTTCAATGGCTCCCTGTCTTTTGTCTTTAAAAAAGCTCACCTCTCTCTCACTCAAATAACAACACAGAAAAGCCTAAATTAAACAAGTCATCTTCCTTCTGTGTCCCCCTTCACACTTATTGCCCTGACCTTAAGAGTCTTTTTTGACGTGTGTTTCTTCCTCAGCTTTTCTGTCCAGTCCATCTGTCATTTTACCTCCTAAATATCTCTGAAATTCATGTGTGTTGCTCACACCTTATTCCAAGGTGCTATTGACTGTCACGTCATTTACTTCAGTAGCTTCCTTTTAACCCCACATGTACTCTGGCCTCATTCCAAATGCCCTTCCCATAGCAGTCTTTTGAAAGCCCAGGTCTTAACTACACCATTGTCAACTTCCCACCCACTTTTAAAGATGTTTACTGGACTTCCATTTTTTTCAAGTTAAGGATTCAGATTCTTAAAATGGCTTTCAGAACCTTGTGTGGTCTGGCTCTATCCTCATATTTTTGCTTTTTTAATTCTTAACATCTGGCCACATTTGTGATTTTTGGATCCCCAGATACACTGTGATCCTTTCTTTGACAATCCTTTGCATGTGCTAGACTTTCTTTTTGAAATCTTTTCCTCCCCTTCATTATTAGTTAGTTCCTATTTATTCTTCAGATCTCAGCTCAAAGGTCATTTTTATCAGTGAAATCTCTTTCTGATTTTCTGACAGATTCTTTTGGTATACCATTGTGTCGTATACCAAAGGCGCTCAGTAGTGTCCAGCTCTTTGTGACCCCATGGGCTGTAACCCATCAGGCTCTTCTGTCCGTGGAATTCTCCAGGCAGGAGTACTGGAGTGGGTCACCATTTCCTTCTCCAGGGTAACTACCCGAGCCAGGGATCAAACCCAGGTCTCCTGCATTACAGGCAGATTCTTTACTGTCTGAGCCACCAGGGAAGCCCATAACTCTACCGTTGTGTAGAGTTACCATTTTTTATGTCTCTTTCCCTCTGAATTGTGTGACAGCACTGATTTTGTTTTTGCTTGTTTTAGTATCCCAGCTGTTACCTGACATACATGGAGACACCAGTAAATAATTATTAAATGAATGAATAAATCCCTTTCTTTAACTTCATCGTCCAACTTTTCAAAAGAGTGGCCATTATTTCATGCCTTCTCTTTAACCTCTGTTGTTACTGCCATGATTCATCCTTTTCTCTTTAATTCCATTACAGTGACCTTACAACTTCTACTTGTTTCTTCACTAAATCTGACCATGTTATTAATCTGCTCAAAAGCCTTTCCCTTTGGCCAGAGAAATAGGTCTTAGCACACCATGTTCTCCTCAGCTGACCCCTGGCTACTCAGAGACACATATGTAAATGCACTCCTTGTCTCCAGCAGTGCTCAGTTTGGATCCGTTGACCATGAATACTTTTCCACTTACTGTTTCTGTTGACTGCATCTCTGAATTTTGGAGCTCTAAGACCTTGATTTCCTTTGTACAATAAGCCACCATGTGTTACATGAACAGCTTAAATCATTTCTGAGAATCTGTTGGACATTCTTCCTCCCAGACTTCTTTTAAGGAAAGTAAAATCAGCTGCGTTAAGAAAGACTGACTTCTACTGTTCTTGTACTCATGGCAAATAGGAGGCATAGCAAGTATCTGGAATGTTTCTTAGTATAATTATTAGGCATAAATTGCTATACCTCAGTTTCAAAAGTACTAACTAATGTTTCAAATTATGTTCCACTCAGCTGGGTATCATGTGTGTAGGGCTGATTTCCCCTTTATGAATATTGTTTTCCATTTATGAAACATAGTAGTGAATTTGACCAGTAGTAAAATATAGGATATTAGTTTTTGTAAATTTGCCTTGTTTTGTGAGGTACCCAAACGTTGTTTTATCTGTTTCTTTTATCGTAGTCATTCTTTCTTGCTTTCTTCCGTTATATATTATCTAGTTCTCTATCACATGAAGTTGTAATTTGAGGGTGTAATTAAGATAGTTCACATTGGAAGGCCACTTGATAAATTTAGTCATGATCTTTCAGAGTATTTCTTAGAGAAGTCACCACATCTGATTCTGGTTTTCCCTTCTTGGTACAGAAGCTTAATCTTGCCTGTTGGATACAGGAAGACTAATTACTCAAATTCACAGCGTACTAAAACTTAAGCCGGTATAGTACTTTACTTACAATGAGAATTGTTTTAAGCATGGCCAGACTGAATAGTGATTTCCTCTGATTTTTCTTCCCCATCAGGAATTCATATGAAAAGCCAAATTGTAATCAGAACTTTTTTGTGAGCATAAATACAGACAGGAACTATAACAATATGAAGATCTATGAGAAAAATCTGCCTGTGAAAGCCAGTTAGTTACAAAACCTTAAAGTAAAATAGTAACTCTCCAAAGTCTCCAAATTTAACTAAACTTATTAACTTTATAAAATTTTCATCAGAATATTGATTTCTGATTTCTTCCTTGATGTTACAGAATGATTCGGCTTTCCTTTTAAGGATTCTTTTTGAGAGAGAAAGGAAGGGAGGGAGTGGGACAGGAAATGAGAATTTCTTTTGGTAGCTATTTCACTTTCCAGGGATTACTTCAAATAATGTATATATAACATACCACAGTGTTACAGATAGTAAAATTCCTTTATAAAAATACTTCACCTGTACAAAGATTAAAAAATATATGTTCTCTTTAAATAGACTTAAGTCATGTAGAGTTGGGTCAGTAATGTTTAGCATCCTTGCTGATAATGATGTGATGGTGGCTAATTTGTGCCCAGTTGCCACACCCAGGAAATTGCTGTCAACCATTCTTCTCTCTCCCTTCCCTTCCTCTTTTCCTTCCTTTCCTAGCCAGGCTATCATTGGAAAATTTCAGTAGGCACTGAAATCCCATGACTTACTGTTTCTGATCTGACATGTTGCCCTCTCTGTTAGTCATTTGAGTGTGGCATCACCTTGCTGGTGTGACTCTCAGTGTGAAACCAGACTTCAGAATTACACAATTTGGAAAAAAAAAAAAAAAAAATAGGTGGAGTGGGTAAGCAGGGATGGATTGTAGGGAGTGGATTTGGTCACAGGAGTGGTATCCCTTTGGGAATAATTAGTGTCAGAGATAATTCATTGTAACATTTTGATTTGTATTTATGATACTTATGCATGTAAAATATGAGCAAAGTAAATTGAACTAAATTAAATTCTGATATTTTACATTGGTCTCAGTCCATCTGTAGCTGTATAAATAATATAAGTGTTTTATCTGTTTTATGTAGAGAGTTTTTCAGGTATCATATTTCTCATTCTGAAACATATCAATATTTTTAATGCAGCTCTGGAAGGTTGGTATTGCTGGCAGGTGGTAGTCTGGAGATCAATGATGTCACCGAGGATGATGCTGGGACTTATTTTTGTATAGCTGATAATGGAAATGAGACCATTGAAGCTCAAGCAGAGCTTACAGTACAAGGTATGCAAATATTTCTTGTATAAATTTTAAAAATACTGTTGTACTCCATGGTTTTGCTAATTGTGAAACATTAATGTAGAAGAGGCAAATACAGCATAATAGTTAAAAGTCTAAGCTTTAAACCAGGCTGCTTGGGCTCAAGTGCTGGGTCTTGTATTTCTTAGCTGTAGAACTATAGGAGATTTACTGCTCTACAATAAGAGTTGTTTTCAGGATCAGAAGAGTAACACTTGTAAAACTCCCAGAATAGTGACTAGAATATGGTATAAGCTCAAAATTAGTTTTTGTTCTCTGTAGTATAAGGTAGAGAAGGGTACAGTCTGGGGCATCTGGAAGATCACTTTTCTTGTCTCAGAATGTTTTATCTTTCTCTGACCAAGAACCACATATCCTAAGCATTGATGTTCCCACCTTTCAGGTGAATAGATCACCTAGGAAGGAGTCTGCTGTGGCTTTCAATGTAACGTGTTTGATTTTATGATTTTTTTTTTTTCTTTTCAACTAATGCTGACCATCAGAGCATCTCCCTTATAGGTTCTGTGATTCAGAAGTCAAAGAAAATGACCATGGCATATACACATAACCTCACCATCTTCCCTGCTCTTCCTCCATCTGGAAATGTACCATCAGAGGAACATTTGCTCTGTCTCCTATGATTTGTCTACAAATATTTGTTTCAAATAAAAATCTTGAAGACCTCTGTTACTATTAGGGAAATCCAACACTGCTTGGATATGTGGAAGTATACGTTAGCTCATGACATTCAAGTTGTCTCCAAGCATATTATATTTGATAGAATGCTTCCTGCTGTGTGGTTTAGGGTGGTTTCATGTTTTATATAAAAGTCTTTCTCGTGGTACATTTTGTGGGTTTCAGAGTGGGAAGTAGTCAGATTCCTACATTGACTGATAGGAACTGAGGAGCACATTGGGGTTCTATGCTGGCAGAGGCATAGAATGTTTATATTCTCTACTGCTATCTGTGGGTAGACTTATAACCTCTGAAAACCAAAAGAACAAGTCTTAGAGTTCATATAACTATTACCTCACTTGAGCTCAGCTGGTTGCTCTAGCTAGATGGAAAGTAGGTTTAGACCAATTGTAGAATGACCAGTTTATTTCTTTGCCTCTGTGTCGATGGAACTGGACAAATAAAATATTAGTGAACTCCATCTTATTTGGAACTCCATCTCATTTACTCTACAGACTGTAAAGTTAGTAGAAGAAAGTATAGGAAGATAACTTTGTCACCCAGGAGCAGGAAAAGATTATTTTAAATAAAACTTTGGATGCAGAAATCATGAGGCAAAACATTGATGGCTTGAATCATATCAGATAAAGTGTGTTTTTCTTGAACATTCAGATGATGAAGAAGAAATGAGGAGCAAAGGATGGGTTAAATATTTGGGCAAATCTAAGTGGATGTTTGGAAGGAATGATGCTAAAGCTGAAACTCCAGTACTTTGGCCACCTCATGCGAAGAGTTGACTCATTGGAAAAGACTGATGCTGGGAGGGATTGGGGGCAGGAGGAAAAGGAGACAACAGAGGATGAGATGGCTGGATGGCATCACCGACTTGATGGACATGAGTTTGAGTGAACTCCAGGAGATGGTGATGGACAGGGAGGCCTGGCGTGCTGCGATTCATGGAGTCGCAAAGAGTCGGACATGACTGAGCGACTGAAGTGAACTGAACTGAAGTGGATGTTGACTATATAAAATGATAATGTTAAATGGGATTTAAAATAGAATACACACATGTATAAGTCAGGAGTAAGGATGTGGAGTTAGTCTTCTAAGATTCTTAAAATGTCCAGGAAGTGATAAAAGTACTATGTTACATTAGAAGTTAATAAGGCAGGGATGTGTCCTGTAATCTTTGTGGGAAGCTTTGAAAGAACAATAGAAAAATCTAACAATAACAAGATAATAGAAGAAGAAAGTAAAAAGTTCTCCAAAAGAAGGTAAGAAAGGAAATGAAAAGAAACATAGAATAAGGTGGACTAAGAGAAAGCAAATAATGAAATGGTAGACTTTTCATATTATTAAGAGTTAATATAGAAGGAAAATAAAACGATTCTAAATATGTATTGTTGTTGTTCAGTTGTTCAGTTACATCTGACTCTTTGTGACCCCACGGACTGCAGCATGCTCGGCCTCTCCGTCCTTTACTATCTCCCAGAGTTTGTTAAAACTCGTGTTCATGGAGTCGATGATGCCATCCAACCATCTCATCCTCTGTCACCCCCTTCTCCTCCTGACCTCAGTCTCACAGCATCAGGGTCTTTTACCAGTGAGTTGGCTCTTTGCATTAGGTGGCCAAAATATTGCAGCTTCAACTTCAGCATCAGCCCTTCCAATGAATATGCAGGGTTGATTTCCTTTAGGATGGACTGAGTTGATCTCGTTGCTGTCCAAGGAACTCTCAAGAGTCTTCTCTAGCACCACAGTTCAAAAGCATCAGTTCTTTGGCACTCAACTCTGACATCCCGTACATGACTACTGGAAAAACCATAGCTTTGACTAGACGGACCTTTGTTGGCAAAGTGATGTCTCTGCTTTTTAATATGCTGTCTAGCTTTGTCACAGCTTTTCTTCCAAGCAGCAAGTGTCTTTTCATTTGATGGCTGCAGTCACCATCAGCAGTTATTTTGGAGCCCAAGAAAATAAAATCTGTCACTGTGTCCACTTTTTCCCCATCTATTCACTATGAAGTGATGAGACCAGATGCCATGATCTTAATTTTTTTTTTTTGTATTTATTTATTTTGTTTTTTTTTTTTACACGAACTCCCAAGTCAGCTTCTGTCCTCTTTCACCTTCATCAAGAGGCTCTTTAGTTTCTCTTCACTTTCCGCTATTAGGGTCGTGTCCAGGCAAGAATGCTGGAGTGGGTTGCCATTTCTTTCTCCAGGGTATCTTCCTGACCCAGGGATTGAAACTAGGTCTCCTGCATTGCAGGCAACTCTTTACTGTCTGAGTCACCAGGGAAGCCCAAATATATATTACCTCATAACATAATCTCAAAATAGGAAAGGCAGAAACTGATAGAACTACAAGAAGTAGACTAAACAAACCCACAGTCCCAAGTAGTAGATTTTAATACACTTCAGTAGTAGATAGGATATGTAGAACAAAGCAGGTAAATACAAACAAAATAAAAAATGCAAACCGTCATAGTACAAAACTGAACAACACAATTAACAAAGTTGACTTAATTGACACTTTAAAAATATTGCGCCAAACAAATGAATAAACTTTTTATAAGTGCTTATGAAACTGTTATGAAAATATGCCATATATTGACCATAGAACAAATCTTAACAAATTTAAGAAAATTGAAATTCTATGGATTGACCTCTGTGGAATTAAGATTGAAATTAATTACAGAACTAGGGGCTTCCCTGGTGGCTCAGACAGTAAAGAAGTTGCCTGCAATGCGGGAGACCTGGGTTTGAGCCCTAAGTCAATAAGATCCCCTGGAAGAGGGCATGGCAACCCACTCCAGTATTCTTGCCAGGAGAACCCCATGGACTGGTAGGCTACCAACCATCGGGTCGCAAAGTGTCGGACCCAACTGAAGCAACAAGTATGCAGCGCGCAGGGGATGCTTAGAGGAAATGCACAGTCTCGTGTGTGTTTGGTTGTGTTCTATTCTTTACGACTTCATGGACTGTAGCCAGCCAGCCTCCTCTGTCCATGGAATCTTCCAGGCAAGAATACTAGAACAGGTTGCCATTTCCTACTCCAGGGGATCTTCCACACCCAGAGATCCAACCTGCATCTCTTGTCTCCTGCTTTGGCAGGCAGATTCTTTTACTACTGAGCCACCTATGAAGCTCTTACTTAGTACATATATTAGAAGGGAAGAAAGGCTGAAAGTTTAGCGATTTAAATATTCATCTCAATGAGTGGATAAAAAAGATGTGATACGTATATGTATTAATATATATGTGTATATGTATACACACATATTCACCCAATGGAGTGCTACTCGGCCATAAAAGACTGAAATAATACCATTTGCAGCAACATGGATGGACCCAGAGGTTATCATAGTAAGTGAAATCAGTCAGTCAGAGACCAATATCATATATCACTTATATGTGGAAGCTAAAATGATAAAAATGAACTTGCAAAAGACTCAACAGATATAGAAAACAAACTTATGTTTACAAAAGGAGAAAGGAGAGGTGAATGATAAATTAGGAGTTTGGGATTAGCAGATACATACTATATATAAAACAACAGGGTCCTACTGTATAAACAGGGAACTATATTCAATATCTCGTAATAAACCATAAGGGAAGAGAATATGAAAAAGTATATATATGTAACTGAATCACTTTGCTGTACAGCAGAAACTAATACAACATTGTAAATCAGCTATATTTTAATAGAACGCATGTGTAAATAAATATCTATCTCAAAAAAAGCTAAAAGAGAAAAGAATGGCAAATATAACCCAAAGAAAACAGAAAAAAGAAAGTAGGAGTTCAGGTACACCCATGATGGATTCATGTCAATGTATGCCAAAACCAATACAGTACTGTAAAGTAAAATAATGTCAAATAAATAAAAATTAAAAAAAAGAAAAAAGAAAGTAATTGTAAGAACAAAAATTAATGAACTAGAAAGCAGACATTCAAAATAAGGTGTTTCCACAGAGGCAAAAGTTGGTGCTTGTAAAGAATAACAACGTTGATAAACCCCTGAGAAGACATATATAAATTGACAAGATCTTTATTTAGACCTTTAGCAGTTCAATTCTTTTCCACTGAGCCACCTGGGAAGCCCTCACCAGGTGGCTACTAAATATTTGAAAAACCAGTTGTTGTTTTCGGTTTTCAGAGGAATGTAAACAAAAGCCACAAAGAGGTAACACTGTACTTCACCAGAGTGGCTAAAATAAGAGAGACTAACAATACTGGGTATTGGCTAGGATGAGCAACAGTCGGGATGCTAATATACTGCTATTAGGACCATACATTGATTTAATCACTTTAGCTCTAATGCTGTTTGGCAGACTCTTACTAAAACTGCAGACAAACTTATTTTATGATACAGTGGTTGTTTTCCTAGGAGTATACTCATCAGAAGTATATAAATATGTGCATCCAGAAACGTGCACAATGTTGTTCTCATCAGCTTTATTCACAGTGAATCAAAACCAGAAACAACACTAGAATGGGAAAATAGTGCTCTAATCATATTTTGGCATGTTGCCAGCAATGAAAATTGGGAGTCCAGTGCTCAGCAGATGGATAAATCTACAAATATCATTGAAAGAAGAAAAAGCCAGGCAAGAAATAATGCATACTTTATGATTCCATTTTTATAAAGTTTGAAAATAGGTAGAACTCGTCTGTCATTTTAGAAGTGAAAATAGTGATTATTTTTGGACAGGGGCAGGGTAGTAACTCTTGTACAGTGGAGTTTCTGTTGTGTTAATATTCAATTTCTTAGTGTAAATAGTTACAGTAATTCAGGCTGTAATGTTAATGTGTGTCACCTGAGATATTTTTTGTTGTTTACAGATAAAGAGTCATGTACAAAAATTTTTTGGAAAATTTAATTTTGAATCTTGTCCCATAGCTGAAGATATTTGTTTCTTTTTCTGATGGGAAAGCAATTACGAGAAATGGTTTTAGGTTATATATATATATATATTTATATAGTTATTTTTGTATTTATAGTCTTACCTGTCTGATTTCTGTTGTTTTTTAAAAAGTTATAGCTACAGGAAATGCCATAGTGAGTGTTACTGCAGAAAGGGTTATAAGTTCAGTCTTCATCTGTTAAATATTTCAAATTTATTGTTTTATCGTTAACTCCTGGGGTTTCTACACACGCTGTGACGTGAA
>SJYX01006748.1:33445-119924 GCA_006410675.1 Oreotragus oreotragus | reverse complement strand
GCAAAATGGCTATCTGAGGAGGCCTTACAAATAGCTGTGAAAAGAAGAGAAGCGAAAAGCAAAGGAGGTATTTTGTACTAACTTATTAATAGTTGCTTCCATGCTTAGGCAATTGATTACAAAGATATTCAAAGAAGGAAGTTAAGAATTCTAGTATGTACTCAGAAGAAAATATGACTAATGATGATATATTAAAGGTGTATAGTATATCTTCTCCTTAAGGTCTTGATATTTAATGTCTTCATTCATTTTTTTGGTTATTTCCTTGTTTTTATTGTGTATATTATATATAATATATATGTAACATATATATTCAGCTTTATGGTGAAATCTGAGAGTTCTCTTGGCATTTTAATAAAGTGTTCTTTTTAGCCTGTCTTTAGACCTTACACCAAGTCCAGAATCTGAAAAAACATTCACCGAAATTCGTAATTATTCCATAAGGAAAAACAGATGATTACATCACGGATATGACATATTACCTGTAATGCAACTGAAAATACTTTCCAGAGCATTAAGTTCACGGATGTTTGTTTTCTGATTATTATTCTTCTACTCAGGCTGACCTTTTCCGTGTTATGCGTTATTTCGTTGGCCTTTAATAGGCCATAATAATTATATATGAGACTGTGCTTTTTGAAATGAACAAGATAAGGTCTAAGGTGGTTATGACTAATTTTTAAAATGATCTTGCTCTACGAAACTCAAGAGTGTTGAAGTAACTTTTAGACTGAAATGGCTCTTTAAATAGAAAGATGCTGTTATTTTGCCTCTTTCCATTTCGTTTCTGAAGTAATTTTGTCAGAAACCCAATAAACAGTATAAACTAATGATATGGTATGTGCTAAAGAAAGGTGTGGTTTCATGTATGGAATATATCACAATTTATGACTCACCTTCCTTTCATGTGTTTTTCAAGTTTGTATAGTAATGTCCATACTTAAGCCTTCTTTCTTTTATTCATTTAACTGAGTTCTTGAGGTGATACTAACACAACAGTGAAATTTTAACTCACTTTTATGTGTGATAAAATGCATAATTGACTCATAATATTTTGGGAAATTATAAAAGATAAAATCAGCTTTCTTCCACAACATTGGTTCTGCCTGCTTATCTGTTGCCATAGTAACCAGGTAAACATGAACTAATAAAACTAAATGGGCATCAGAAAAGTTTCTCACTTCATTTGCATTGAAAATTCTTCATAGTACCTCTTAACAAATATGTTATCTGGATAGGGGAAGGAAAGATTTACGTAATGGAAGAGAAGTCAAACTTTATTTGAATGTAGAAAAGGAGTTGAAGGGGTAGGAGTCTGTATTGCTGAGAAAAGAGTTTTCAGAACAGACTGTTTCTGGTATTTTATACCAATTATGTGCAGCTATTGCTTTGAATAAATTTTGCTGCCCTGCTGAGATTTCCTTTTTTACAAATCCTGGCGCAATTATAAGATGGAAGTCTGGAATGTATAAACAATGTCCTTTGAACAGTAAATGAGCCTCATTCTTATAAAACTCAAGGGTAAGAATGTACTACCTTTTATTCTATGATTCTTTGCCTTTCCTTCCTTCTTAATCATTGCACAGAAACTCACGTCTACTTGTGAGTGTACAAAAATGGGAATTTTCACTAGAAATTCTTTTAAAGTATAATTTCTATCAAACTAATAAAAATCTCTCTGTTGCTATACTATAATAAACAGTAATAACTGTTTAGTATAACTGTTGATTTTATATTTCTGTATCTCCAACCTTAACCCAACAAACTATACTAGATTACCTTTTTCTCTAGACCTGGAAAGCAAAACACTGCCCCAAGTCAGTTTCATGGGGAGAAAAATGACACCCTTAGAGCATAACGTTAGGCTGAGTTTCCAAATGTCAGCTTGTTTTATGTGACAAAGCAATCTACACTAATCATGGCAAACAATATATCAAATCCTAAAGAGAAGTCAACTGTCACTTGGATTAACTGAAAAAGCCTGAACTCCATTATTTTGGTGAACTTACAGACCTTATACAATGTTTACAATAAGGTTTGGAGAGTTGCCTAGCATTGGAATATATACAATTAAACAACACAGTGGAACGGCCCTTTTATGTCAGCACTGCTAAAAGACCGCCATTATACTCACATGATAGTCATTCTTGGAACTCTTAACATAAACAGGAATAGAGAACATTCATTTGTAATTCTATCCTAGTGCACGCAGGATTTTATTTTATTCACATAAGCCCCCATGGTAACTAAAGATAGCAATAATAAAGGGATCATCGAATGAGAATTATTCCTTTGCCTGTCAAAGAATGTCATACTTTTGTTTGTAACTGAGCCCAAGTACTCAGGTCTTTGGACTTTTATGTGAGCTTCTATAAACAAGGGATATTGTGTTTAAATTTGTTACAGAGTGAGTTTTATTTGTTTGAAGATATCTTTACATTAGAAATTAATACAAAATGCACTTCCTGATTCCCTTTCTCAGACATTTATCAAAAATAACAAATGTAAAGACGCCGCAGAGTTTCATAGATTAAAATGAAACCGCACGTAGTCTAAGTATTTAATCCACATTTTGTTTCCTTGAAGTTAGATTAGGTCAATTTAATAGTTACAACTGGACCAGAAGGGTTGCTCCTTCAGTGCTATGGGAACCATAAGAGCAAAAGATATACAATCAAAGCAATTTCTTGTTTTTGGGAAGTGGAATATGTAAGACATTGATTTATAGTTCTTTCCTTTAGTAATACATTTTTTAGTATGTGCATTGGATTTTCCCAGTAATATTTTTTCCCTGTAGTTTTCCCTAGAGTGTTTGGCCTTATGATTCCAAAAATTAGTTTATGTTGAGACCAAAGTAAAGCATAGCTGTAATCACACAACTCAATACCGACAGGAAGATTTGATCTCAGTTTTACATCACTGGAGCCACCCAGCAGCTTTTGTCTCTGTTTTCCAGTCTGTTGTCTAAAATTTGGGAATTTTTAAAGCATGTTTACAGAGAGATTTGAATTGCTCCATAGAACGTTGATCTGTTATGTGGCCAAAAAAAATGACTGTCAACTTGATATATGAAAAGTTCACAGATATTTTAATGACTGAGTATTAGAGTACCTCAGCATTAAAAGGGTATCTGAGATACGTTTTTTTCAACAAAAAATGAAATGTTCCCCTCTACCTAATCTTGGCCTGAAATCTATAGTTTGGAGCCCTCATTATAGACAATTTTTTGTCCTTTATATTTTCTTGTAGTATAAATCCTTGTCCTGACTTCCCAAAATACCCGGCAGGTCTCCACTTATAATCAGAATAAATGAAAGGTTATATTGAGTTAGACTAAGGATTTCCCAAACGTGATTTTGACCCTATTTGGGCAAGGTGAACTGAATGCCCTAAGAATCCTTTAAATAACCAATGAATCAATCATAGGACTAGACAGTTCTTGGACCCATTTATGTGTTTAAAGACATTGAGAGCAATGGTATCCACATACACTTATGAAGTACTACTGGATTCCTTTTTTCAAGAAAATACGTATTTCAGATGTTTCCTCTGTTCTTTACTTTTCATAATTTGAGAACTAAGTTTGGTTGTGATTATAAACTTTGAAAGTATTTCTTTCAAATTTTTTTCCAGAATGAGCAATCCTAATTTTTATATCTCTTTTCTTTGAATGATTTTAGTTGATAAGTCAGTTTAGTTGTTTGGAAGGACAGTAATTACAACTTTCCAGAATGACCTTGATGCACTTGAGTTTTTTGCATAGTGTTGCAACATAATAGTAGATTTTCGATTTTATTTCCATTAAATAACTTGCCATGCCGAGCGTTAATTGCTCTCCTGGGTTATGGCTCATGTTGAGCTGCTGCCTTTCAAGTGATCCAAAGTGACTCCCAAACACTGCTCCAGTTGTAGCTGGTAGTTTAGTGGTTGTGTTAGTCCTCCTCATGGATATTGAAGACCGTCTGTCACCTTTTGACCTACTTTCCCATTTGTCAGCCTCATCAGAACAGTGTGTGTTGTGATGAAAGGCTAGAGTGATATATGCAGACATGGCATTTCAGTGTGTTCCGCTTCTTTAAATTTTATATACAAATGTTAAGTTAGGCCAGGCACCAATCTGAGAAAGTTCATTCTTGGAATTTAGAAGAATGATGTTTTGATTCTCTTGTTGGTTTCTTGTGACATTCCCTTCCATTCTAGTGTTCATTGCACTTACCTAGGCATGTGGAGGATTCAGAGGTCACAAGACATAGCCGCACTCTTGGAGAGAGTGTAACACAGCTAGGTATGAGTTATACTCTGAAATTTGTAGTTTAGAAACCTCATATGTAGTGTGTAATGAATAGCCCCTAACAGCCTGAGATGAGGGCTGTGGTTGGTGTGAAGGGAATGGAGAAATGGACTTGACTTCCCTTCAGGATAAATCAGGAGAGCTCTGTGGATGGGGCAACACCTGTGCTCAGCTGTGAAAGACGATGGTGATTGTGGTGTTGGTGACAGAATGACCCTAGTGTGTTTAAGGGGACAAGAAGAGCCATGCAGATAGTTTGGGGTCCATGCAAGAAGACAAGGCAGATGAAAAGTTCTCGCTTTTTCTTTTGGGCAGTGGGGAGCCATGAAAGGTTTTAAGCTGAGCAACGACAGCGTTTCAGGGAGATTAATCCAACAGATGCAAGGTAAATGGATTGGAGGCAAGGGGAAGTCTAAGCATAATATGTCTTTTTCTGTATTCATTTTTAAAGTGGATTCTCTGTGGGAACTGTGTCAGAAATTTCTTGGAAACTCCTAACTGAGGTCCTGTCTGAAAATTGTTCAGTCATGACTCTTTGTGATCCCATGGACTGTAGCCCACCAGGCTCCTCTGTCCACCGGGTTTTCCAGGCAAGAATACTGGCGTGGCTGCTGTTTCCTCCTCCAGAGGATCCTCCTGACCCAGGGATGGAGCTGGGGTCTTGCGCGCTGCAGGCAGGTTCTTTACTGTCCGAGCTACCACGGAAGCCCCAGGGCGTCAAATATTCTTTCAGTTAGTGTTAGACAGCTCTTTCCACTACTGCCCGCAAAAATATTTGAGTACAAAATCAAAAGTGCTTGTAATATGTACAAAAGACATCTAGGCACAGTGATTCTATGTTTTTTTTCTTAATTATTTGAATTTGGAATCCCACTTTATAAGACTAAAGTACTATGTAAATCTATCCTGCTCAACTGCAGGTATAGGCTATGAAAGAATTCATCATAGTAAGGTAAATTGTTTTGAACAACAAAAACAAAAATAATAATGATAATGATTACAGCTAACATTTATTGAATGTTTACTATATGCCAGGCACTCGTCCAAGAAGTTCATGTGTATGCAAATCACTGTTGTTAAAATATATAGCTAAGTTTGAATGGATCTCATGTTAGAGTAGGCAGTAGAAAAATGGGAGGAGAACAACAAATCGACGTGCTTGATAGACAGAACAAATTTAATCTATAAACGTTGTCTTTTTTCATAAAATTGAGAAAGCACCTATGTCCTAGGCCCTGTGGGAAATGAATGATGTCACTGTTTTATACTGACATTTGAAACAGTCTATTTTATAGTTAATTAACATATGCTAGAAAGTAAAAATAAATTGGGTATACAGAATAATATTTGGGGAGTGTGATGTGGAGCTATTCCAAGCAGAACACCAGCTTGGATCTGTTTTTCTTTTACATCTACACCCGCACAACAGCCGCATGGATTTAAAAATATATCTGTGCAGTTTTATCGTCTTGGCTCTGGAGTGCTGCACTCAGTGAGAATCATAGTTATCTGCATTAGGCTTCCGATGCTGATGCAGCCTGAGCATCTTTCATTAAAAATCTTCTTTCTGATTCCACCTTTCAGAAATGTATAGCCCCGCACCCTTCATTGTTTTATCTATTCACTATGAGGTCAACTTTTTGTCTCCTTAACTTTATTCTGTTTTTTGAAATCTCTCTTTTACTCACGTGTGGAGTTACATTACAGAATGTGTATCTCCTATAATTATATATTTTGTGACAACTCTCATGATGCTTCCTAAGAATAATTTCCGGGTTGTTTGCATAATCCTGTGACTTGATGAGAGTTAGTCACAGGGGTATCAGTAAGGTCCTGAGAGAAAATAGAAGGGCCAGGTGTAAATGCCGAGATGGTGACTCCATGAAGGAAAATGCCCTGTGGTGAGGTGTTTACCAATGAGGACAATTAGAAAACTGTGGATGGTGATTCTGGTGGATGGTTGTCCAACCTCAAAGAAGCTGGAACCTACTAGAGAAATGACAAGTTTAGAAAGTGCTGGAAGTTCTTGGGGCCCCGCAGCCCTGAGCAGCCGTCTGGAGCCACATAACTTGAACGCACAGAGTCCAAGGAAGCCTGGAGTCAGGGCTGTGGTGGCAGCAGGACCCAGGAGATGAGAACAAGACCAGGCAAGAGCCTCTGGTTCTTTCATGTCCAAGGAGATAGAGAAGACTCTGCTTTGGGTTAATGTTGAGACTGAAGGTAAATTTGGAAAAGAGAGAATGCAATGGAAGAATGACTAATATCTCTGTAGATATCATTTATGTGTGGAATGTTTAAAAAATGATACAAAGGAGCTTATTTACAAAACTGAAATATACTCGACAGACATAGAAAACAAAATTATGGTTATCAGTGGAAAGTAGGGTATTTGGAGGGAGATATATTAGGGATTCAGGACCAATAGAGTCACACTACTATAGATAAATAGATAACAAACAATTACCTTACTATATAGCACAGAGAACTATATTGGGTGTCCTGTAATAACCTATAATAAAAAAAGAATTTGAAAAGAGTATGTTTGTATATATGAATAACTGGTTCACTTTACAATATACCTAAAACATGGTAAATCGACTATATTTCAATTAAAATAAAAGAATGATTTAGTGTGTAAACAGGAGCCAGACCACATGGCACTTGAGAGGATGTACCTATATCTAATTTGTATGTAGTTTATTCCCTGAAATTCCTTTACTATTTGCTTGTAAACAGTTACCAAGCCAATCATTTTGTCTATTTTAAAAGACTTTCTGAACATGCAATACTTCAGAGTGTGGACTGAGGGCATTTTAAGGAGAGTACAAAGGCATGAAAGCAAGTGGCTCTGTCTTCAGAGAAACTGGTGTTCCTTGGGATGATGGTGACAGAACATTCCCGAGAAGTGGCATCAAACAGAGGCCATTTGTTTAAGAGTCTCCTGGGTCTGCGTTTCGGCAGGTATACATGTGATAGACCCACTGCTGGTAAATACTGACTCTATCCTGGGTAAGGGCAAACCAATGCTAACATAATGTTTTCAGTGAGTTGTTACTAAGCCAGCCCTGCTACCTCTTTTCTTAAAAGAGTTTGAATTTCTCGTGACAGATACTTTAGGTGTTCACTTTTCAAAGCTGAATTAATGAATAAAAGTTGCTTGAATGATTTCTTACAGTTTTTTTTAGAAGCCATAAGGATAAAGTTCTCTCCAACTTTACTGCCTAAGATAGAAGTTAATCATATTTACTTACTTAAAATTTATGCTATAAATTTTAACCAAATGATCAAAAGTGCATGTCCCACATGCTGTATATAATACTGTTACTTCGAATGAAAGCTAATCAAAGTGATCAGAAAGTAGCTTATATGTTTTTGGTTGAAATTGCAGAAATGAAAATAAGTTTACTTTTTTTAAAGCTATTTGTTTTTTATTGAAGTATAATTGATTTACAGTGTTCTAGGTATATGGCAGAGAAGGCAATGGCACCCCACTCCAGCACTCTTGCCTGGAGAATCCCATGGACAGAGGAGCCTGGTGGGCTGCCGTCCATGGGGTCAATGGGAGTCGGACACAACTGAGTGACTTCCCTTTCACTTTTCACTTTCACGCATTGGAGAAGGCAATGGCAACCCGCTCCAGTGTTCTTGCCTGGCAAATCCCAGGGACAGGGGAGCCTGGTGGGCTGCCATCTATGGGGTCGCACAGAGTCGGACATGACTGAAGTGACTTAGCAGCAGCAGCAGCAGCAACAACAGGTATATGGCAAAAATGTGGGCTGAAGACAACCAACCTTTCAGTGTTAGACCATAAAAAAGCCAACCCAAGTTGTGGGCCGTGGGTGTGGGGGGAGGCTGTGCATTTACTCCTCTAATCATTTTGTGACAGCACTATAACCATGTTGGCAAAACAGTCCAAAAGTAAATCAGATAGGAACATGAATCTGTGTTCCCAGAGAGACTTTTAGTAAGACGTTTGCAAGCAAGAATCGTGCCTTCAAATTGCTTTGAAACGTCTATTATGCACGTAGTGGATACATACGAATAAATACTTGTCGAGTGACCCAGATCCATACATAATGTCATCCCGTTCTTTTTAAGAAAACAACCACTGCATTTCCTATTCCAAGTACACAAATTCCTATCCCCCGTCCCCATACTTTACCTTCCCTGAAATCAGAGTGCATCGCTGGGTTGGTGGCATATTTAAGGGACTGTCAGCCTGCTTCAGAGTCCAGTTCTTCTGGAGGGGATTTGTGGATTTGTTGACTTGTGATAGCCACCTGGGGACACTCTCGATCTGAGCCCACTTGAAATGAAATCTGCTTGAAGTTTTGTTGTGCCACACTGGTTATACAGATCTAGTGCCAGCTGGTAGTTCAGATTCTCGGGGGAGATTTCTTTCTTTTCTTCACCCAGTCACAAACACACACATTTCCTTGCTGTGTGTTTTATTGCAGTCAGTTTGTTTCTTGTTTGCTCTTTTCCGAATAATGCAACCTCTTGCTCTCCCTATTTTCTCTAGAGTTCTATCAGATCCCTCATTTTTTATTTCCAAAGGGTACATAGAATAGTGGTGTATCCTGTTGTGGATGGTATCTTAGATGTGATGAAATACAATATTTGTTCACGTTGCAGTTATCCAGCTGATCCAGGGCACTTGAAAGTGCAGACAGAGGTTCTCCTGATTGGCTGCCAGTGGGACCAGAAACCTGATTTTGTATAGAGAATGGTTATAAAAGCTTCGTGGATCTCACGTTATGAGCTAATGGTGGATGACAAGTAATGGTGTTAATTCTGCTAAGCCTGTTTGGGGTTTGGGAAACCAAGTCTCACTGTAGTGACTTCCTCATGGTTCCTTGCTGTGCTTAAGGTTCACTTTGAGACAGCACTTATGTGTTCCGGTCTAAAATTCAAGAAGTATTTTAATCAAAAGTCTTCATGTTTCTCACTAGTTCTCACTCTTCTTTAGATTTATGGCTAAGTTTCTACTTTACAGACTTACTGGTCTGTTGCATCTGTTTTGTATTTCTCTAGCAATTGATTCTTGCCTGTCTCTTTGCTATCATGTATGTGTACTGGAACATCCTCCTAAATCTGTAATCTCCACTTGCTAGCATACTATTCATTTTCTCCTTCATGAGTGTCACCAGCTCTTTCTTAATGCTTCTTTCTTGGGTGATTCTCTTCTTCTTTGGGAAAAGAGACAGGAGGAGAGTTAATATTTATTGATTGCCTATTGTTGTCAGGTATGCTATGAAATTATTTTATTAAATCCTGACAGCAGCTTGTAGCAGATAATTTTTATTATCCCATTTTACATAAGAGAAGACTGAGGTTCACAGAGGTGAAGCACCTGCCCAAGGCCATACCGTAGGTAAGGAGGTGAGCCAGAATTTGAAACCTGTGTCAGACTTCAAAGCCAGGCTATGTTCATCATTTCACTTGAGGGCAGAGCTTCACATAGGTTTTTTAAAGTTTTCTTAAGCTCATGTAAGTGATTCATTCACATTAGAGATTCAGCACATACATAGAATTCGACTAAAGCAGATGATGCATCTGGTTTTATCATAGGTGTAGGCCCTGACATTTGAAATATGCACTTTTGGCTACCGTGTTAACATTTGAGAAATCAGATAAAAACAAAAGCCAAGGCCTCACTAATCCAATTAGCAAATTTAAAACTCTTAAAATTAGTCTGAAAATCTGCTTCAATATCTCGTTTTTCACATAGATAACTTGTTTAATACTTTTCCTCCTTAATTCAGATTTGGCAAAGCACTGATTGCAAATAGTAAGATTTTTTGTTTACATTTAGTTATATTCTCAGACTCCCTAGAACGTACTACTATATAATTTGAGTGAATTTAATTCATAAAAGAAAATGATTGAAACTTTCATTTTTATACTTTTTTTTTCTAGGAACTTTTGTTTTTAAAGGTATGATTGACAGATATAATGTAACTCCCTGGGAATGATAATAAATTACAATAAGATTATAATCAAAACACTTGGGGTGTGTATGTACCATATGATAATAATATGTGAATATGCTTTGAGCTAACACAAACTTTCCTGATAAACTTTACTCTGAGAGGGAGGCTTAATGTTAGCTAGATGACATTCTTAATTGCTAGGTAAAGACTGAAATTCAAGTATGTGTGTGTGTGTGTGTTAGCTCCACCAAGGCCTAATTTACTTATCTGTCCTCTTGTTTTCTGCTGCTTGATCAGACCTAACATAACTTGGGTAATCTTAACTAGGCATCTGATCTGATGGGCTCTACCGTGAACCTTCATGATAGAAGAGCAGTCTCAGAAGACATGGGAGAAAAGAGAATTCTGTCCCACAGTCCTCACACTTGGTTCCTGAGTCATGCCTGCTTTCATGATTTCATGCTGGGATTCCTTCTTCCTGATCCTGACTGTGATGGTTCAGTATCTGACTTTTTCTCACCCTTAGACCTGGTTCCTCTCTGAAAGTAAATAATAGGGTTGCCTGACTACAGGTGCGAGGGCTGACAGGTGATGATTGAAAAAGTGGTACCTTTCTCCTCTTTATCAAGTAAAAAAGTTGAATGAAAAGTATAGTATTGAGTTTGACAAGAGTAATAATATTGGAGTTAGTCAACCATATTGGGGCCTGATTTTTTTCAGTGTAGGTGGTGATGTATGTTTGTTATACAGAGATTACATAGTTACTTTGGGGAAAATAGAAGAGACAAGGCTTTGAGTTTTGCATTTCTACAGAATTGAGTCATGAGATGTTGGAAGTGCTATTGTAGTGTTGCCGTGACTATGCCAAATTCCAGTTTTGCTGTATCACATACTGTTGTCCTTGTTAGTGACAGGGTGACCAATTAATCAGGCTCTTTGGAAAACTTTCAAAGAAAGATTAGCTAATTTGTCTTTTTGTCATTATGATTGTCTGTCTGATAATAACTTTGGAACATCTTCAAAACTCGTTTGCTTCAATACCCTTTAAAAACCTCTTGGCAAGAAGATAATTAAAGATAAATATTGACAATTATATTTGTAGTGCTATGACAACTTCAACTGTAGTACTCTGCTACTCTGTAAATAAGTACACTGCAGTTACTCTCGGGAAAGTTCAAACCTGATGGAAATCCTTCCTTATTGTACATAGAAACCCACCCAGTGGAATGTAATACTATTCCCATCAAATAGGATTAGTCCATTCGTGTGAGCCTTACAGGAGCAAGGATCTTTTCTTGTTCTTCATATCCCAGGATTAATGCCACATTCAACAAATATTCGTTGAATACACGAGTAAATGGGCAATTGAATGATTTTAGAGAACATACTTAAATAAAAGGTCTTCAAAGATACACTATTTAAAAATATCAACATCCAAAAAGCTGCAGAGAATAACGTAAGTCCATTTATCTACCTTAAAATATTAATAGTTATTAAAATTGTCACATATGGTTTATCTCCTTTTTTCTTTTTAATCAAAATAAAATAGTATCTTCGCGCCTTCCTTAGAGGCACCTCTCATCGTAAATTTTGAGACTATTTCTTATGTTCCTATTCTATACTTGTAGTACATTTATGTGTATCAATAAAGCAATATATGGTAGAGGATTATTTTGTGTTTCTACATTTACATTTATATCATCCTATGTGTATGATAGTGTCTCATTCTGCAATTTTGTTCACAAATTACAAGGTACATTTATGAGAACTATCCATGTTGATTACATATGTTCTGTGCTTAGTCGCTCAGTCGTTTCTGACCCTTTGCGACCCCATGGACTGTGGCCTGCCAGGCTCCTCTGTCCATGGGGATTCTCCAGGCAAGAATACTGAAGTAGGTTGCCATGCCCTCCTNCATTTATGAGAACTATCCATGTTGATTACATATGTTCTGTGCTTAGTCGCTCAGTCGTTTCTGACCCTTTGCGACCCCATGGACTGTGGCCTGCCAGGCTCCTCTGTCCATGGGGATTCTCCAGGCAAGAATACTGAAGTAGGTTGCCATGCCCTCCTCCAGGGGATCTTCCCAACCCAGGTCTCCTGCACTGCCAGCGGATTCTTTACCATCTGAGCCACCAGGGAAGCCTGGTTACATATAGGTGAATCTTATGCATTTTATTGTTTAGTAGGCTTCTGTCTTATACCGTAAGTTTGTCTACCCATTTTTTGACACATAGATTGTTGCAGGTTTGTTCACTGTTCTGGAAATGTCTCCACGAGTATCTGTCTAGGGTCCCTTTGTGTGCATGTGTGGGAGCTTCTCTGAGGCCTGTTCCTGGCAGGGAGTGGAAGGTCCTGGGGTGTCCTGTGCTCTCTGCAAGGGCGATCTTAATTTATTCTGACACCAGTGCAGGAGAGTACCTTTCCTCCATATTCTTTCAAACAGGCTGTAGTATTTAATTAGTAAAATATGCAAAATAGATTTTAAAGTTCATAGTGGATGGCTTAACTGTTACTGAATTCTGCAAAATTCAAATTCTTTTTCATAACCTTAAAGTTTGGGAAGGAAAAATAGCATAGTGAATAAAACACTTGTGAATGAAAAGATGGAATAGCCATAGAATAAAATAGGAACCATTAAGTTAAAAATCCTTTGGTTGCCCTCCATTGAGAGTTTCTTTGGAACCACACTGAAGTGTGTCTCATTATCAAACGGATGGTGACTAATCCCCTCCCAGCCTCCCACGACAGTCCTGGCTGAATAGACTCCATAACAATCATTTCTCAGTCCTAAGTACTTGGTCTTGTAGCAGCCTGAACTGATGCTTCTGAGAGGCCTGTTATGAAATGCAAGTAGATATCTAATGAGAAGTTCTGGATTAAATAGCTTAAGTGAATAAGAATCAGCTTTTACAGTTATTAGATTAACCATCCTGACCAATCTGAACATCTTTTAGAACCTCTTTTTTTCTAAAAAAGATATCATCTCTTTTATGTGGAAACTACTATTAGCAGAAATGAAACCTTGGTTTTGTCAGAAAGAAAAAAAAAAAAAGCTTTATAACTAATTTTATGGATCGGGTTTCTTTCTCTTAGCTCCTGACAGTGGGTCCTGTTTTCTTCTCGTTTCTGCAGGAGGAGCACGTTTCCTTGCCATGGTCTTTGCCTTTCACGTATAAATAGCAAGTGTTAGATGGGCTTTACCTCAGATCTCCTCCATTCGTCCCAGGTTCTCATTCTTCAACTGAAACGACCTGCTCAGTCTGGCAAATGACCGTGGCCAATATGTTCTTTATCTTTTGCCCAGATTCTCCATTTCTCTTGCCAAATAGTTTTATTGTTGAGAGTATGTTTCTGCTTACCCCGCTCCAGAGTCTCCACAATCTCCTGATTATGAAGTCCTCCCGGGTGCCGCTCGCTGCCCTTGCCACCAGAAAATGAGCATTTGGTCATTTGTTCCTTTCCTGTCTCATGGCTTCCCTCGTTGCTTAGACAGTAAAGAGTCTGCCTGCAGTGCCGGAGACCTGGGTTTGATTCCTGGGCCGGGAAGATCCCCTGGAGAAGGGAATGGCAACCCACTCTAGTTTTCTTGCCCGGAAAATTCCATGGACAGGGGAGCCTAGCAGTCTACAGTCCATGGGGTTGCAAAGAGTCAGCCACAATTGAGCGAGTAAACCCTTCTATCCCAATCTGATTGGTGTGAAATGTTAAATTACAGGTTAAAAAAGGTCTCTTTAAGGCTGCTACCTTGAGATGCCGGGACAAAAGACATGAGAAGCAGTAGAGGACAGGAGACATGTGCTGGCTCTCCCTCTGTAGGACTTGGCTTGTTGTGAAGTTAGAAAGTCTGAAGCACAAATGCTTTAGTACCAGTTGTCTGTAATAAATGGCACAGAACAGATTGGTTTTTCTCACCGCACAGTATGCTTTCAGGCCGCTTGAATACTGCCCCCAAATGGATTTGGTATACATCCAAGAGAGATGGGGAAGGAATTGGTGGGGGTGGGGCACAAAGAACCATAAAAATAGATGAAACAATAATACTAACTGGTACTATCTGTTGTTCAGGGTCATCTGCCCTGCCCCTTGCCTTTCATTGTCACAGAAAACTGAAAATTGATTGAATTTATTAAATCAAGAAGACGACAGTGGTGATTCCATTCAGCTGCCTATAAACCTGAGGGATACTTTCACAGCTAAGCAAATAGTTATGCGGCTAACGCCTCTAAGAAAATAAGCAGTAGGTCCAAGGGAAATTAAGCTCTCTCCTTTCGCCAACTCCCTTTCTATTATATTCTATGGGAAATATGTATCTGTGAAGGATTTCTGAGTCATTTGCTGTAGGCAAATACTTGTGTGGACCTAATGGACTATACAGAGCAGTAAAAACGGAGTTATCACTCAGGGAGGAAGGCAGACAGTGGTGTGATGGATGTGAACTAGGGCAGGGTGTCTTCGAGGCACTTGTCACAGCCCCAAAGCTCTCACGAAGCAACACAAGCCACAGGGGCTCTCTTTCCAGAGGCAGTGAGGTGCAGTCTCTGGGCCTTCGGTGACCAATGTGCTGACTTTACAGAAGCAAAAGGAAAGGGACAGGAAGTCACACCCTACCCCACACTCGCTTGAATTGGAATGCAGTTCTAGAACTGCAGACGAGGTCACAGGCCACTCTGCTTCCCTCTGATGTTTGTAATGCTACTACACGGAACCCCAGCTGGCCCAGTGGTAAAAAGAAAGCCACCTGCCAGTGCAGGAGATGCAAGACACGAGGGTTTGGTCCCTGGGTCTGGAAGATCCCCTGGAGTAGGAAATGGCAATCCAGTCTAGTATTCTTGCCTGGACAATTCCATGAGCAGAGGAGCCTGAAGAGCTACAGTTCGAAGGGTGGCAAAGAGGTGGGTGTGATTAAGTAACTGAACACACACACAGTGCCATCATTTACACTTTATTCCTTCCATCAGAACATTGTCTTTGGTTCGGAAAAAGCACATTTTCTAAAAGAGATAATGTGAACCTTCATTGTTCATCTCACTCTGACTGTAGCAGACTGGAGGAAGTGCAGAAAACAGGAGGATGCTACATGTCTATAGACAAGTTCCACAAGGTCATGAGAAGGGGATGGGGCTGGTCATTCTTCAGGGAGCTTAGAAGTCAGAGAGGAAATGTACCTCCTTCCTCTCCCATCAATGTGGTTGTCATATTAGTAAGATGAGAATAAGCT
Source organism: Oreotragus oreotragus (assembly GCA_006410675.1). NCBI lineage: Eukaryota > Metazoa > Chordata > Mammalia > Artiodactyla > Bovidae > Oreotragus > Oreotragus oreotragus. Next base: position 104,479 of record SJYX01006748.1, on the reverse strand, counting down.
TGACCTACAAGGGCAGCCTTCAAGCAGCAAAATAGTTGTTGCTTTTCAGTTGCTAAGTCATGGCTGACTTTTTGTGGCCCCATGGACTGCAGCACGCCAGCTTCCCTGTCCTTCACTGTCTCCCAGAGTTTGCTCACACTCATCTGCACTGAGTCAGTGAGGCTATCTAACCATCTCATCCTCTGCCACCTTCTTCTCCTTTTGCTTTCAGTCTTTCCCAGCAGCAAGCTCTTTTCCAGTGAGTCAGCTCTTCACATCAGGTGGCCAAAGTATTGGAGCAAAAGTAGCAAAATGGTATTGGAGCTTCAGGGAGTTTCAAGGAGCAAAATAGCCAAAGAAAAAAATATATAAAGTATCAGGTTGTCTGATGCTCTGTGTTAGGAAGGGGAGTGAGCCCTCTTGGAGCAGCAGCTCTCAGACCCCCTTCTCCTGGTATCTCTCCAGCCTGTGACCTGTGGCCAAACCCCAGTGACCTTAACCCAGACTCAGCCTCTGTGAACTGCAGTATCTTTATCAATGAGTTGTCCTTTATGGAGCCCTGGCTGTTGATCGCCTTATATCCTGGGGATATGCTGAGTGATGAAGGGCCCCATCTCTGGTCACCAGTTTCTCCTCCTAGCCCTCTCATTTTCTGCTTCTCAGAGTCATTAAGTAGCTTCAACTTCTTTCTGCACAGAAAAGCTAATGCTTCCCCAAAGTGATGATTGGAAGCAGGACATTGGCGTTGGTTGCCTCGCCTTAGTTCAAGGATGGAACAGTTGGAGCAGGTCAGGGTCATCAACTGCTTCAGGGAGATTCTGCCTTCTTTGGGTCCAGATATTTGTTTTAACTTGTCTATAAGGTTAATGGATTTAATTGTGTGTTAGATTGTAATTAAGGATTCGTCCCAATTAATGATGCTGGTATAGGAGAAGCCATAATTTCTCCCATGGCTCAGCCAACTTAGGCTTGAAATAAAATAGTGTTTTTGGGAAGTTCCCTTCTCCTAATATATGCTTTTGTGCACGTTGAGGTCAATCACTATTGACGAACTGGTCTCTTAGAAAGAAGATAAGTGCTTTAGACTTTATCGTGTCCATCCGGTGAGTCAGTCGCTGTGCTTCAAGTGTTAGTATCAGGCACTCTTCTGAAACTTTGCTTTCAAAGTAATGGAAAAGTGGAATACATTATTTATTGAGAACTTTGGTCATGAAATGCCCTGATTTCTTGGGCTTCCCATGTGGTGCTAGTAGTAAAGAACCTGCCTGCCAGCGCAGGAGATGTAAGAGATGTGGCTTCAATTCCTAGGTTGGGAAGATCCCCTGGAGGAAGAAATGGCAACTTACTTAAGTATTCTTCCCTGGAGACTCCCATGGGCAGAGGAGCCTGGTGAGCTACAGTCCATAGGGTTACAAAGAGTCAGACACAACTGAAGCGACCTAGCACACACACTCTTGAAGCAGTGAGGTTAACTATATAACAGTATAACATGTGAAATAATATACAAGTTGGTCCACAATTAATAATGATTAATGAGTAGAAGAAAGAAGAGATTGTTGTAAAATAGGTCAGAAATGTGGTGCTTATGTTGGGTCGTATTTTTGTTTGAAAATTTTAAAATCAGTAAATGTATCATTTTCAATTATTTGAAATATGCCATTAAGAATTATGGATTTAAGGTTTCCCGTAAATGCATTTAATCTTATAAGCATTTGTGCTATTACAAAAACCGTGGAGGATCAAGTGAAAGCATGTTAAATGGAAATCTTATAAGAAGGAAGAATGGCAGCACTTTGAGTATTGTACTGTATGTTTTTCTAAGATGAAATTAAATGTCATGTATTTGGGGAGCCCACTTCCTTTTTTTTCTTAGGGAGACAATGACTTCGTAACCCTATAGGAGGCTGGATACTTATGGTAAATTGAAATAAATATACCAGTTAGAAAGGAGACCAAGAAAGCTCGAATCTACATGAGTGGAAACTGTCTAAAGTGCCATAGACACTCTGTTAACAGGATTGTTTGGATCATGAATGCAGACCAACTGTAAGCCAAAACAATCTCAAAATGTAATTGCATCCTAAAGCAACTGGACATGGTGGGCATTGGTCTTACCCCTGATACAGCCTCTTAAAGGTGCTGCCTGAATTGCTAAGGAACTATGTGGTGCCTCTGACTGGTGGTTAGAAAAGGGTCACAGCAGCACACACAGGCTGGGTGAGTCTAAAGTGAATGAAGCTCAAGGATCTGTCCCAGCCAGGAAGCTGTTTCTCCGTAACTCTGTGCATGTAGTATCTACTATCGGCCTTGTGCTTAAAACATTTCTCTGCAGATTTCTCTCTCTGTGTGTGTTCTGAGATCCAAGACCGCAAGATGTGGCCAACAGTTCTTTCATCTTAGCTTCTAAGGAAGCTCTTGAGATGCCGTGGCCATGTGAAGACCTCTCCACTCTGTGTAAAGGTTCTGGTAACTTTAAATGTTAGTGAGTCGGTGTATTCTTCAGTGTAATTTCATGTGTGAAACAAGTTCAGTGAAAAGTTTCTTGATCTACTTTTAAAATACCGACGATTTTAATGGTGAATAAATGAAGGTACATGTTAATCCAGTGACAATCACTGTACCTAAGTAAATGTCCAGGGTTATGTACTATAAAAAGAGACACCTCTACCCTGCCATCTAGTATAATATGTAGCACAGAGTCTCTTAAGCAGAGTATCTATTTAATAAATATTGGTTAAAGAAATAAATGAATTCAGACAACCAGAATTAGTTCTAAATAGGAGAGATAAGTGCCATGTGTAGCATCCAAATAAAGAGTCTGAATAAGGTCATCAATAATGCTTTAGTGGGATGATATTCAAAAATTGATGCTGACTATGTTTATTCCGGGCTTCCCTGGTGGCTCACACGGTAAAGTGTCTGTCTACAATGCGGGAGACCCAGGTTCGATCCTTGGGTTGGGAAGATCCTCTGGAGAAGGAAATGGCAATCCACTCCAGTACTATTGTCTGGAAAATCTCACAGACAGAAGAGCCTGGTAGGCTACAGTCCACGGGGTCGCAAAGAGTCGGACACGACTGAGCGATTTCACTTTCACTTTCATGTTTTTATTCTAAAAGATGTTTAATGTGTAATAGAGAAACCTTTATTTCTTTGCATAGTTTTTTCGTATGTGTGTGTGTTTGTGTGTGTTCAGTGGCTCAGTTGTGTCTGTCTCTTTGTGACCCCAAGAACTGTAGCTTGCCGGGCTCCTCTTTCCATGCGATTTTCCAGGCAAGAATACTGGAGTGGGTTGCTGTTTTCCTCCTCCAGGGACCTTCTGGCTGATATCAAACTCGCATCTTTTGCATCTCCTGTATTGGCAGGCAGATTCTTTGCCTCAGAGCCACCTGGGAAGCCTGCATAGTTGTTTTACTCTTATGCAGTAAATTGCTCAAAAGTGATGGGTTGTGCCCAGAAGTGCCAGGAAATCACTGAGGAAGTCACACGATGTGTGAGAGCGTGACATTCAGGCCAGCACCGATTAACGCGTAGGCAGCACTGCCCAGCTAGCTGATCAACTGTTGTGTGTTGCCTATTTAGTAACCTCTGGTTTGTGCTCTGAATCATGTCTTACGATTTCAATGTGTATTTCTGATATTACTCAATATCTAGCATACCTTAAAGGCATAAAACCAATTGTGGCTATTTCTTGTGGCCATTAGTACTGCAGGAAATGTTGTGTTTTTTCCTTCCTGTTTGTGAAGCTTAGGAATAAGACCATGTTGATATCAAAGCTCTGTTACTTATTTGCTGTGAAAGGTTAATAATTCTATTATAAACAATTCTATTATATTTCTTAGCCTCAGTTGACCTCTCTGTAAAATGGGTCTACTCTTCTCAGCCTCTGTTGAGTTATACAAAGTTCCCTTGGAGCTGGACAGCTGAGGGGAGCTGGAAAGGGAGTGAAGTTGTCTTGGTTTGGCCCAGTATCTCCATTATTGTTGAGGAAATAACCCATGGAGGCCAAGTGGAGACTCAGAAGGAGGTTGGAGAAGCAAGAAGCAGCCAAGTTGGTAGAGAGGGAGTACAGGAGGCAGATTCCTGCTAGAGCTTGGTATCTTGACACTATCTAAAAGTTAGAGTTGACAACTTGGCAGGGAGGGGCCAGACAATCAGAACAGAAAAAGCAGAAACAACTCAAAGCAACTTCAGCTCCCATTTGGTATAGAAACAAACAGTCCTACATTTTTTAGTATCTCCTAAGGTTTGCTATTAAGACAGACATGATAACCAATGTTCAAATTATGCTCAATATTTTGTGAATTAAGAGAATTTTAAGTTATGGGCAGGATATTGTGTTTAAGAAAATTCAGAAAATCTAAAATATGACCTAGAAAAATTCATTAAAAGAGTCAATATTAAACTCTATATAGTGTATCTTGTTTAAAGTCTGAATTGTCTAGATTGAAAAGAACAACAAAATTAAAAGCTCCAGTCAGATGGAGATGACCTTTCATTCACATTTTAGCTTTGTGATACTGAATTTAGCAACGATTTCCTCATCTTTCAAATGGAAGTAAAATTACTGCCCGCTTAGAGCTGGTAAGAGGTTTAAAATCAGATAACCCTGGGAAAGCACTTAGCACAGTACCTAACACAAAGTCTGTGCTAAATAGAGGTTAGCTTTTATGACTGGTGTTCTTGCTACAAATGTTACAATCACTGTTTTACTATTTTAAGATTCTATTTCTGGAAACTGCTAAGACTCACTTCTTTTACATTAGCTGGAATTCTGTGCTTTGTACTCCCTTGCTTGGTCTGGATTTCCTTTTCTTTCATTGATTTTTGCAAACATTGTATTGATACTAGAAAAATCAATGCCATTAAAAGCTTGGGAAAAGAGCTTACATTATACTGTGTATGCTGGTTATAATTTTCCTTCTGCTTTCTTCTCTTGTCTTGGCTGGATGTTGGATATTTCTTTGGTGTCCTCTCCAAGCGTGTTCATAGTTTTCCTTTCCAAGCTTAAGTAGTACCTGTATGACACTGCAGTTTGTCAGGCAAAATCCATATACTAAAGTGTGTTCCGGTTAGTCTCTGTTCATCCTGCAACTGTATTTCTCTTCTTCCTTTGTCTCCCTCTTTCTGGTTATAATATTTCTTTTGGTTTAACAGAATGTCACAAGAACATTCTAAAATGATACTGTGCTTTATCTACATTTTGCGACATAAGTGTAACTTGAGTGAATTTGTTTACAACAGAGAGAAGGCTTATGATATTTCTAAACAAACAAAAGTAACAGCCTTTACTGCTTCTTATATGCCTTTCTTGGGCTTCCCAATGGCTCTGAAGTTAAAGAATCCCCCTGCAGTGCAGGAGATCCCTGAAGAGCCGGGAAGATTCCCCTGGAGGAGAAAATGGCAACCCACTCCAGTATTTTGCCTCCCAAAATTCCATGCACAGAGGAGCCTGGTGGGCTACAATCCAAAGGGTTGCAAAAAGTCTGACACAACTGAGCATGTACACATATGTGCCATACATAAAGCAGAAGCTTAAGTGGAAAAGGCCGAGTCTTTAATTGAAGTTAAAATGAAAAGTTTGAGTTTCAGTCAACATCAGATACTAGTCTTTATCTTGACAAGAGGCTTTGAATACTTTGGAAAGATAACTCTGATTAAACATTTGTTGGCACGTACAGAGTGACATTCCAGGATCCACAATCTGTGCTGTAACTTTGTATACCTGAAGTGTATTTTCAGAGAAACAGGAGCTAAAGGGGGTGGCTGGGGTTTAACTGCTGAGCATGATAAGAGACAAATATTTGACTGATGAATATAATATTTGACTGACGTGTATTCAAATAACTATTATCCTAAATGTACTAGAAAATTAAATAAACGAGAACTTTTCCATCTCACTAGTAATTCTCCCTAAAGGAATTTTAATTCCTCACTTCTGAGTGATATTTTTAAAATGTAAATCTGATCCATCACCACCACTCTCCTCCCAACACTGCCTAAAATCCTCAGTGGCTTTTGGATGCCCTTAGAAGACAGTCCACTCTGGTAGAACACCAGCACAGCCCAGAGGAGCTGGCCCAGAGTTCCTGTTTCACCAGCTTCCTAACAGTCCTTCACTTTTGCAAATGCTCCACACTCCCTCCTGCCTCAGAACCTTCCAGGACACTTCCTCTTTTGGAATTCTCTCTCTTCCATTCTTTCCACGGTTGATTCTGTTGATTCTTTCTCTGCCTTCACTTCTCATTGTAACAGTTGCTTTCTGAGAGCAGGCTTCCCTGGTTCCCTGATTTAAATTAGAGCCTCAAAGTTGCCATCTTCCATGGCATCCTGTTCTTTCCCCTTATGGCACATACCACAGTGTAATTGTTATTTATTTGTGTGATTCTTTACCATCTATCTCACAATTAGATTGTAAACTTCATGAAGATAAGAATTCTGTCTTCTTCACAGTACATGGTACCTACCCAGTGTCTGGTAGATAGTGAGCCCTGGATAACTGTGAGCTGAATTGATAAATATGTAGGACTGCAAGAGAAGGATAAATCATTGAAATGGTTTGCATGGGTCATCTTTGCTTCTTTTCTACCTCTAGTTTGCTGTAAACGTTCTACCTCTCATGAGATTCTCTTAAAGAAACCATTATAAAATTATTTTAATTTGAGTAGCAGTGACACAAATGTTTATTGAGTTACAGGCTGGGTGTTTTTACACACAAAGTTAAATTAGATGTAGCTTCTATGTTAACGAAATTCATAATATAAGCAGAGAGGTGAACACTTATTGGACTTCCCTGGTGGCTCAGACGGTAAAGCATCTGTCTACGTTGCGGGAGACCCGAGTTCAAGCCCTGGGTTGGGAAGATCCCCTGGAGAAGGAAATGGCAATCCACTCCAGTACTATTGCCTGGAAAATCCCATAGACAGAGGAGCCTGGTAGGCTACAGCCTATGGGATTGCAAAGAGTCAGTCATGACTGAGCGACTTCACTTTAAACATTTATCTACCTCTTTGGTGGGCAATATGGGGAGGGTTCCTACGGGTTTGTGTTTTGGGGAATTGTGAAGAGGATGGAAAAAACTTTCATAAAGGAGGTGACACTGAAGCTCACTGAGTTTGGAAGAAGTAGTAGAAGGTTTATAGGTGGAGAAGGCTGAAAGGCTCTTCTTGATGGGAAAACTAAAATGGGCTAAGGCAGAGAGCATCAAAGTCCATGCTGTGAGAGGTTCTGTGTGGAGAAGGGTGAGTATTGGAGGAGAGTGGCAGGAAATGAGGCTGGAAGGATAGATTGGGCATCGGTCCTGGATCATTGGGGTGATTTTGCTAAGAGGTTGGCCATAAGGGGCTATAAAATGTTTAAAGCAGGTGAGTGAGAGAGCAGATCTGTATTTTAGAAACATAATGCTTCTTTCTGAAGACCTTTTCCAGAGAGTTGTTGCAGCAGAGTGATGACAATGCAAAGCTGAGTGGGTGGAGAGGAACAGAAGAGGACAATGAGTAATAGCCAGGTGTGCAGAAGCTAGGTTATAAGGGGAGGGAAAATAATGATGGGATCTCTTTTTTAAATCTTTCTTTTAAAAAAAATTATGAAAGTATCTCATGCTTAATAGAACTTGGAAAATGCAGAAAGTTATAAAAAAAAGAAAGCAAAGATTATAATATGCTTATGGAAGGGAAAGCAGAGTCAAAGGAAAATGTCCTTTCTCATCCCACCCCCACCTTCCCCCATGGTGTCTACAAGTCTGTTCTCTCATCTGCATCTCCATTCGTTCCCTGCAAATAGGTTCATCAGTACCATTTTTCCAGATTCCATTTATATGCATTAATATTCAAAATTTGCTTTTATTCAGGTTTATGCATGTGAACCTCACTGCACTTTTCATACTTTATAATTAAAAAATAATAAATTAGGTGGAAATTATGGAAAGATGATTTTTCAAGATAATGTTGCAGTAAAAGTTTCATTTTCCTATTTTGTTTGATGGGTTGAATTTAAATAGATGTTAAACTCACCACTAAAGAAACTGAGGTTTATTTAGTACAAAGAAGATAAATTATTGATTTTTTACATTTTAATTCAAATGTTGGTCGCACTGTACATTTTAAAGAAATTAGTTTTTGGATGAATTTTGAACCTCCTGCTCTTTATTCTATTTATCAAGTGATAAGAACTATGAAGACACTAGAAGTTGAATACTCTCAGGAAGTTAATCTCTCAGGTATTTTGATCACAGAAGCCAACATCCACAGGGCAAACGATTAAATTAGTTTTGACATAAATAAATTTAAAGATCCAACTACTTCTTTAGCAGTTCATTCAATGTCAAGAAAAGAAGCACACATTATGAATTTTCCCCCTAGTTTTACATATTTAGTTGAGTTCTTTTTGTTTTGTTTTTTTTTACACCCCCCCACCCCCACCCCCCGCCTTAACAAAAATTGGTCACAGTAAGGCATTTAAGGCAGGTCAACTTGAATTTCAAAATATTGTCTTGGGAACTACTTCAGTCTTTATCTTTGTCTTCCTGTTTATTTATAGACTGGAAAAGGAAGACAGCCTTTCCTGCTTTTTCAGTTTCCTAATGATGATATCTCAGTTTGTACTGAATTAATCCAGAGGAAGAAGGCATTCTTTCTGTATCTACAGAAGAAACCAGCTCTGTGAAAAGCTGGAGTCAGGGCTGTCAAATTCAAGTGGTTTAGCAATTTCCACCTTTTTACTTTATTTAAAAGTTAACACGATTTTCTAAAAAAAATTCTTAGCCCTAAGATATATTAAAGCTAGAATTAAAATATATAAGAATCGACAATGTTGCAAAAGGAGATAAAGATAGTAAGCTGTAGTAAAACTAACTTTGTTGACATTTCATGACTGATTGTGATATAAAATTTTGTTACCTTTGGCAGGAAACTAAACTTAATAGAGCCTCTGTTCTGATTACCCTTTTAAAAAAATATTTTACATTCATTCATTCAGCAGACAGTTTCTAAGAGTGCTGAACGTTAAGAATTCAGAGATAAGTAAGGTGTAGCTCTTGCTTGTGCAGAACTGTCGTCTGGGTGGAAGGAGATGGTTTAATCTTCTCCATGGTTATCAAGGGCATCATCCCGACCATTGTCAAAGCCGCTGTAGCATCTCTTGACCCCAGAGCGCTCAAAAGAGCCAGGCTCCAGTATATGTGGATTTTTGGAGTCTTCAAGTACCATTTAGCAAGCTAAGCAGTAATGGGAAGAGTGGGCCAAAGCTCCTTCATTACTCTGTTCACTCACGAGCATAAGTGGCTGTTTGTGGCAGGAGCGTCCTGTGTTATGCGTTAGCACTGTAAAAATGGAAAGCACATTGCTGTCCTCAAGGAGCTTGTGACACAGCTGGGAAATGAACAAGTCAACATGCAAAGTCAACACAAACCCAGTGTGATGGGATCAGTAACCATAGACTTACATGGATATAACAGTAGAGTCATCTAGAGTCAGAGATGTGGACTCAACAACAGTGTTGCATTTTCCTCCAGCAGCTACATCTCTCAGCTTCTTTTGCAGTAGGGATGGAGCCCTATGACTGAATGGTGGTAAGCAGAAGTGATATATACCGCATCTTGGCCTGGGTATAAAATCCTTACACTCTTCCTTCTCTTTCTGAGATGACCTTGGAGACCAGGTGTCGATGATGGCAGACAGAAGGAATCTGGAGGTCAACAATGCCCCTCCCAAATAATACTGAACTGTAATATAAATGAAAAATAGATTTTCATTGTGTTAAATCCCTAAAGTTGGAAGGTTATTTTTTATAGTAGTTAATCTATACTGATTAATGTACTCTCTGTCCACAGTCAGGATACCTCCCCCTAGTAAGTGTTAGTGAGGAAGGGGAGGAAGAGGGTCTCAGGAGGAGCATGGCAGGGGATGGAAGAAAGCTTGGGACTTTCAGGAAACAGTAAGTAGTTTGGTGTGGTCAGGGGTGTAGTGGAAGTGGAGGGCAGTGTTTATGGATGGGACTGGAGAGGAAAATCAAGGATTGATCTTGGAAAACTTTGTGGGCCAAGCTAAAGGAGGAGAACTCCTGAGACCTGAGGGAAAGCAGCCTCAGGGATAGAATATGGGATGGGGTGTTCCGGCAGAAAGCAGCCTCAGGGATAGAGTATGGGATGGGTGTTCGGGCAGTAAAAAGGCGCTAACCTAGATTTGGAAAATGGTTTCATAATAGAAAGTTTCTTACAATAGAGATAGTTTTTAGTCATGGTCATGCCTAGTGGGTTTTCCCACATGTTGTTCAATTGCTAAGTCATCTCTTGATTCTGTGACCCCTTGGAGTGCAGCACACCAGGCTTCCCTGTCCTCTACTGTCTCCCAGAGTTTGCTCAAACTCATGTGCGTTGAGTCGGTGACGCTATCTAACCATCTCATCCTCTGCTGCCCTCTTTGCCTTTGGCCTACAGTGTTTCCTAACATCAGGGCCTTTTCAAATGAGTTGACTCTTGGCATCAGGTGGCCAGAATATTGGAGTTTCAGCTTCAGCATCAGTCCTTCCGATGAATATTCAGGGTTGATTTCCTTTAGAATTGACTGGTTTGATCTCTTTGCAGTCCAAGGGACTCTCTAAGAATTGATTGAAAAGCATCAATTCTTTGGCATTCAGCCTTCTTTATGGTCCAGCTCTCACATCCATATATGATTACTGGAAAAACCCATAGCTTTGACTAAATGAACTTTTGTTAGCAAAGTGATGTCTTTGCTTTTTAATACTGTCTAGGTTTGTCATTGGAGAAGGCAATTTCTTTGAATATAGTCTATATAAGGAGAAGACAACAGCAACCCACTCTAGTACTCTTGCCTGGACAATCCCATGGACGGAGGAGCCTGGTGGGCTGCAGTCCCTGGGGTCACGAAGAGTCGGACACAACTGAGCGACTTCACTTTCACTTCTTACTTTCATGGATTGGAGAAGGAAATGGCAACCCACTCCAGTGTTCTTGCCTGGAGAATCCCAGGGACGGGGGAGCCTGGTGAGCTGCCGTCTATGGGGTCACACAGAGTCGGACACAACTGAAGTGACTTAGCAGCAGCAGCAGGTTTGTCAAACCTTTCCTTCCAAGGAGCACGGTCTCTAAAAGTCTGTGATTATAGACCCCTCCACTGGTGCTAATGGGGGCATGGACATCGATAGATGTCCAGTGACAGAACTGAAGGAGAGAGAACTTGGAGAGGCCATAATCGTTGCCTTCAGCGGGTGGAGGAGGGTTGACTGGGTAGCCCCAAAGTCTACTAAGACAGATAGTGGATGGGTATGGAGACAGATTGGAGATCAGTACAAGGAAGAACTTTTTGCTATAGCTGCCTGAAAATCAGTCATTCAGTCCTGGAGAAGATGGCAGTAAGTCTTATGAACAGAAAGGATTGGAATAAACTGGTTTCACAGCTTGGAGGTTTGCTGTCCAGGTCGTTCAACTGTTGGATAAGACTAGGATGAGATACCTTTTGAAGTCTTTGCATAGTCTCATATTCTGTGATATTGATCTGAAATTTAAAATTTTATGAAAGCTAACTACTTACATTTGCCCTGATTTTAAGGTTGAGGAAGTGTTATGATATAAGGTTTTAAAAAACTTTCAAAGAGAGAGAGAAAACTCTGTGTGCACAAATGTCTTTACCCAGAGCTAACCATTTGGCAGTTAATACATACTTTTTGTTGGGGCTGATGAATAGGCATTTTGTCTGCTTCACATGGCTAAATGACCTTGCCTGGATATCACTGAATGGTATCTCCATTAGAATGTCAGCCCCCAACAACAAGGCAGTGGGATGAAGGAAAAGGCAGATACTATCTTCCTCTGAGATATTGGGGGAGAAAGTTTCCCTTAACTCCTTTATTTATCAAAGCCAGATAGCTCAGCTGTTCCTCTGAACCTGTCAGGCTTTCTCTCATTGCTGCCTCTGAACTGATGGATGGGGATTGATGGATCTTGCTTACCACATGTGCATTGTAGCAAGACACAACTTTATTTAAAATACCATTAAGATGCAAACACTTTATAGCTACTCTGAAGGCCTTCTCTTACAACATGAATTATTCAAATAGCTCTTTAATAACTGCATTGATTTCCACAGTTAAGAGCAGATCAGATTCTGGAATCTGCTCAATACCACTTAAATGTTTATAGATGTTAGAGTTGACAAAGATCTTTTAGACACTGATAATTCCTTTCACTAGATGGGAATGCTAGAGATTTGGCATTACTAATAATGGTCTGTGTTTATTTTTAATAAATCAAGGAATATTGTAACAGCAGCCATTTAAGGTCTTCATTCTTATTCCATTTGGTTCCCAGAGTCATTGCCTAAAAATCTAGTTATGCTAAAAATCTGACCCAAAACTTTTACATTTATATTGATCAGGAGGCTTTATGTTTCTTTTGTAAAGATCAATATATTAAACATGTCTTAACCTGCCTGTGTTGATGCATGTATTTTAAAATCTATGAATATTTATTGTGATAAAATCCAGTGAGATTGTAGCTTCTCAGATGCTTTTAGTACCCTATGAAAGAGGGGCAAATTAACTAGTATGAGAAGAAATTATAGGTGAAGCCAAACGTAGATCTTTTGTTCAATTGTCCCCTTCCTTGGAAGTTTCTGGGAACATGATTTCCATAGTGTTTTAGTCTGTGTGGACTGCCATAACAAAATACTGTAGACTGGGTAGCTTAAAAGCCAGAAGTTTATTTCCTCACAGCGCTTTGAGGCTGCAAGTCAGAGGTCAGGGTGCTCACATGGCTGTGTTCTGGCAAGACCTCGTTTCTTTTTAAAATTCATTTTATTGAAGGATAGATGACTTACAATGTTGTGTTTGTCTCTAGTGTGCAGCGAAGTGACTGAGTTTTATATGTATATTTTTCATATTCTTTTCCACTGCTGAATATAGTTCCCTGTATCATACAGTAGGACTTTGCTGTTTATCAACTTTCCGTATGATAGTTTGCACCTGTTAATCACAAACTCCCGGTTCATTCCTCCCCGTCCTCCTTCCCCCATGGCAACCACAGATCTGTTCTCTACGTCTGTACGTTTATTTCTGTTTTGTAGATAAGTTTATTTGTGTCATGATTTTAGAATACGCATATAAGTGATACCGTACGATCCTTGTCTTTCTCTCTCTGGCTTGTTTAGTATGTTAATCTCTAGATCTATTCGTGTTGCTGCAAATGGTGTTATTTCCTTCTTTTTGTGGTAGAGTCATATTCCATCTTCTATATGTACCACGTCTTCTTTATCTGTTTATCTGCCAGTGGGCATTTAGGTTGTTTCCATGTCTTGGCTGTTGTGAACAGTTAGAGTTCTTCTCTTGATTGGCAGACCACTGCCTCCTTGCCGTGTGCCCTCATGAGCAATCCTTGGTGTTCACAAGGCACGGAGAATAAAGCCACCAGTTCTGTAGGATTAAGATTCTACCTTTATCACCTCATTTAATCTTAATTTCTTCCTAAAAGCTCTATCTCCAAATACAGCTACACTGGAAGTTAGGACTTCAGTATAAGAATTTAGGAGGACAAAATTCACTCCACACCACATTGGCAGTGAACTCTGGAGTCAGACTGCTTGTGTTTAAATGTGACCTGGAGCAACTTACTTACTCCTGTCTGTTTCTCAGTTTTGTATAAACTGAGAGTGAACAGTAATGTTTTCTTCTCCAAATACAGCTACACTGGAAGTTAGGACTTCAGTATAAGAATTTAGGAGGACAAAATTCACTCCACACCACATTGGCAGTGAACTCTGGAGTCAGACTGCTTGTGTTTAAATGTGACCTGGAGCAACTTACTTACTCCTGTCTGTTTCTCAGTTTTGTATAAACTGAGAGTAAACAGTAATGTTTTCAAGGTTTTATCATGTTGAATAAATGAGTTAAAACATGCAGAGTACTTAGTGTATGGCATATATGAAATATTCAATAAATGTTAGTTATTATTGTTGAATAACTGTGTATTTATATCTTAGCTAATAAGACTTTTGTGATTTTATATCTGTATTCTCCAAGTATTTGTGTTTATATATCAAATGATTACTAGCCCTGGAAATTCAGAGCATGCCTAAAAAATTTTCCTTCTGAAATTTGGTGGGTATTTAATTGTAAGAAGATAAAGTATATCTTATTTTATAAAGTACTTATAAAAAATTTGTTCTCATCAGTGTTGATCTAGTCACCCTCCTTCTCCCTATCTTATCCTGTCTCCCAGGGCTAGAGAATACTCTCCAGACAGACTCTGGACCTTCTCTGTCTATAACCTAAAGTTTTCAGGATGACATCGTACACAAATAGCAAGGGCAGAGTAACTTTCCTGGTGACCGAAAGAGGAATTCTCTCCTTTTCCTATTTTTCCACTTAACCTTTTTACACATACCCTCACGCGCGCACGCGCATGCACACACACACACACATTCACTTTCCTACGTGTATAGTTAAAAAGCAGAGCATATGGTTGCATACCTTATTGCTGTGGAAATCAAGATACTTTATCCATAACAAGAAATTCAATAATCTTTGGACTACCCAAAGGGAGTTTGGGATAAAAGCATCCTCATTTAGTTATTGTCTTGGAAAGCTAAGTAGAAGACAAATGACAACTCACCAGTAGCTCTATAGGTAATATACGGTTGCCTGATTCGTTGGCTAATATTCCATTTCCTGTGTTAGACTGAACACTGGCTGGAATTTGAATTGAATTAAAAGGGTAGAGAAAGTGCACTTAACTGATGCTCAGATAATAAATTATTTTTTGAGATCAGCAACACATGCCATCAGACAGTCTACAGTCCTTCCTGGCTCTTTCTGGAGCTGTGTTTTCTGTCAGCATCAGTCATTCCTATTTGGCAGGCAGGCCTAAACAAAAGAAGGAGAAGAAGCGAGAAGAAGCGAGACAGACCGAGCCCATGAATTCTCTTTGGCCCCTTCCTCCCTAGCCATTCACTTCTCCTGCCTTCTGAGTCTGCGTTGCAGGCTCCTCTTCCTCTCCTGCTCTGAGTACATGATCAAGTCATAGATACTTTATACTTATGAACGTTTCATTCTAAACAGTTGTACTTATGAGTCAAGTTATAAGACTTTCACTAAAATTAGGAAACCTCAGAGTCTTTTTATATCTGAGCTCTTGCTTCAAAAAAAAAAAAAAGTGAAATATTTATGCAGTGCAATTTGTAGCTGCTGTAGAATGCGCAGTTTAAGTAATCTGTCCTTGTAATACTTTTCAGTGTTAAGATGGCCAGTCCTACTAGAATATTGAATGCAGTAGAAAATAAAATCAGCATGATGTGGTCATGTACCATTCACATGCAAATTAAGTCATTTATAAGTTATTTTTCATTTGTATTGGGATGCAATTATTTCACAAACTGTGGGCAAATATATTATCAAGAAACAGACCCTTTGGGGGGAAAAATGAACTTTCACACCCATCTCTGATCTATAGAATTAATTTGAACAGATTGCAGACCCATATGTAAACTCAGAACCATAAATCTTCTGGAAGACATGGGAAGATATCTCTGTGACCTCAAAGTAGACAAAGATTTCTTGGATACCACACAAAAAGCACATAGTCAGCTTTAAAAACAAACTGGACATTATCAAAATTAATCATTTTTGTTTGCCAAAATATACCTTGAAGAAAATGAATAGACAGGTACCACCTGGTAAAATAGTCACAACACATATATCTGACAAAGGACTTAAATCCAAAATACATAGAGAATTTTTACAAATCCATAAGAAAATGCCAACTCAAAGACTGAACAGGTACTGCACAAATTAAGATGTATGGATGGCCAACATGCTCAGAAAAGATGATCAACATTATTAGACATCAGGGAAACACAAATTATAGCCACAGTGAGGTGCCATTTTACATCCACCAGAATAGCTGAAATATAAGAGACGACCAATGACAAATGTTGGTAAGACGTGGAGCACCTGCAATTCTCAGTGAATAGTGAGAGTGTAACATGGTCTAACCACACTGGAGAACTGTTGAACAGTTTCTTAAAATGCTAAACAAACATCATATGATATAGCAGTTCCACTCCTAGGTATTTACCACTGAGAAATAAAAATATATTCCTACAGAAAGAATTGCATAAGAATCTTTATAGCAGTCATATTCATAAAGCCAGACACTAGAAACAACCCAAATGTCCATGGAAAATGGATAAAAAAATTCTTTTATAAGGGGATACTACTCATCAATAAAAAAGAACAAACTACCAATTTAAGCAACCACACTGATGAATCTCAGGCAGTTTGAATGAAAGAAGCCTGATGCAAAAAAAAAAAAAAAAAAANATGGGATTGATTCTTTAATTTCTCTTTCTGATTTTTCATTATTAGTATATAGAAATGCAAGTGATTTCTGTGTATTGATTTTAAATCCTGCAACTTTGCTAAATTAACTGATTAGCTCTAGTAATTTTCTGATACTATCTTCAGGGTTTTCTTCAGTGTTTTCATGTCATCTGCACACAGTGAGAGCGTTACTTCTTTTCCAATCTAGATTCCTTTTATTTCTTTTTCTTCTCTGATTGCTGTGTTTTGCTCTATTTTTCCCCCAGAATTTTTATAGTTTTAACTTTTATATTTATGCCTATGATAAATTTTGAGTATATATTTGCATATGATATGTGTCAGTATCTACAGTCAACATAAATATCTATTTGTTCTAGCACCATTCATTTAATAAGACTGTTCTTTCTCCACTGAATTATCTTGACCCATTATCAAAAGTCAATTGACTAACATGCATGGGTCTATTCTGGATCCTCTCTGTATTCTATTGATCTATGTCTATCCTTACATTGCCTCACATACTGTATATCTAAAGTAAAACTTAAAATCAAATAGTGTAATTTCTTCATCTTTGTTCTTCTCTTAAAAAATATTAGGCATTTGCAATTCTATATATATTTTAGAATCAGCTTGTCACCTCTCTAGAAACAAAAAGCCATGCTTTTATTGTGAGTTAAACAATGCTTAAACAAATATACAAATTTAGGGGACACAAACTGGAATCACAATTGCCGGGAGAAATGTCAATAACTTCAGATACGCAGATGACACCACCCTTATGGCAGAAAGTGAAGAGGAGCTAAAAAGCCTCTTGATGAAAGTGAAAGAAGAGAGTGGAAAAGTTGGCTTAAAGCTCAACATTCAGAAAACGAAGATCATGGCATCTGGTCCCATCACTTCATGGGAAATAGATGGGGAAACAGTGGAAATTGTGTCAGACTTTATTTTTTTTGGACTCCAAAATCACTGCAGATGGTGACTGCAGCCATGAAATTAGAAGATGCTTACTCCTTGGAAGAAAAGTTATGACCAACCTAGATAGCATATTCAAAAGCAGAGACATTACTTTGCCGACTAAGGTCCGCCTAGTNGAAACAGTGGAAACAGTGTCAGACTTTATTTTTGGGGGCTCCAAAATCACTGCAGATGGTGATTGCAGCCATGAAATTAAAAGACGCTTACTCCTTGGAAGAAAAGTTATGACCAACCTATATAGCATATTCAAAAGCAGAGATATTACTTTGCCGACTAAGGTCCGTCTAGTCAAGGCTATGGTTTTTCCTGTGGTCATGTATGGATGTGAGAGTTGGACTATGAAGAAGGCTGAGCGCTGAAGAATTGATGCTTTTGAACTGTGGTGTTGGAGAAGACTCTTGAGAGTCCCTTGGACTGCAAGGAGATCTAACCAGTCCATTCTGAAGGAGATCAGCCCTGGGATTTCTTTGGAAGGAATGATGCTAAAGCTGAAATTCCAGTACTTTGGCCACCTCATGCAAAGAGATGACTCATTGGAAAAGACTCTGATGCTGAGAGGGGTTGGGGGCAGGAGGAGAAGGGGACGACCGAGGATGAGATGGCTGGATGGCATCACTGACTCTATGGACATGAGTCTGAGTGAACTCCGGGAGTTGGCGATGGACAGGGAGGCCTGGCGTGCTGTGATTCATGGGGTCGCAAAGAGTCAGACACGACTGAGTGACTGAACTGAACTGAACTACACAACTGTATACAGTTGTCAGAATTCATGGACTAAACATTTAAGATCTGTGTATTATATCTCAATCTTGTTTAAAAAAAAAACACAAAAAACAAGAATCTGTCTTCCTCTGTCAAAATGTTTGCATACTGATGAATAATCCAAGATGGGCTCCTAGAGAATGTGAGAAAATGTTATATGTGTGATTTCTTAGAAGAAGAAATTGGCTGCCTCCCATGTGTACAAATATGTCTGTGCTATCTGAACCCCTCAAAAGAATGTTAGAGAGGAGGTCTTGGAGTCAGCAACCTACTGAGGTAATGGAAAGCACAGCTTCAGTACCAGCGGATGCTAGGGACATCACTAAAAAGCCATTTTAGAGTGAACACATTTGGTGAGGTGGGTAGCGATGGCGGGTAGGGGGTTTTGCCAGCAGTAAAGGTGGCAACTCTCATGCTTCCCCTAGAGGATAAGGTGGTAAGTGGAGATCCTTCCAAGGATATTTCTGATGGTCCTTGGCTTGGGAATCAACTGACCGAAAGACCAGTCAGTCAGTCTATGTTGAAGATAGAGTTAAGATGGAAGCACCCTCAAGTCAGGGATGCCGGATTGGTTAAGGTGTCAGAATTGTACCTAGACATGGTTTGGAGTCCCATCTCAGGGAGGAAGCTGGATCCATTTGGTCAGTTTTTGTGATGGAGAAGGAGAATTCCTTTAAGTTTCCAGTTACTGGAAAGCATTGGTCCCCCAAAGATTGCTTTTTGTCTGCATAAACAATAGGTTTTATATAACTTGATTCCCCTATGGAGTCTCTTCAAAGAGTATTCCTGACTTCTGAATGCTTTGAATGCTGCTGAAAAGCAAAAAGGACTTGCTGGGGAGTCAGAAAGGACATCAGCATCAAAGTCACTTCTCTTCCTGCAATGGTAGGAACAGCAGGGCCCTAAGGCATTTCTGATTTCTTGTCCAGGTCCTGTCAAAAATCTCAGCTGATCACAGGAGGAAAAGTGGTATGAACAGGGTGATTCTCCTGCATTTTTGGAGTCAGGCTCTTGAAAACTGGTTTAGAGAAATTTATCATTAATCCCTTATATGGAGAAGTAGAATATGGCTATAACTGGAAATTTGTTTTAGAAAAACTGGTAAGTATGACTTCAGTCCCTTAATAATCAGTGCCTCTGATTTTTCCTGAATGACAGAAATACATATTGCATGCGATGCAGACTGTTCCTTCCTACCTGTACTTCTCACAGTTTGAATACTTCTTATGTTACATGCTTTAAAGATTAAAAAGTGTCACAAGCCAACATCCGTCAAGCACTTGGGAGGTTGCCTCAGAAGGAAGCATCATATTCATAGACTGCCTGTGTTCTTATGGTTATAGACATTTCAAGATTCATTTGTTGGCCATAAAATTGGTCATGTTTCAACATCTGTAACTCCTGTGCATACAGGAAATGAAGATTCTGTATAGTGAGTGCTGAATTGGAGTGTTGGCATTTCTGACAGAACTGGCAATTTTTCAGATTGAGGCATTGGGTAGTCTTTGAATTATGGATTGTATAGTATTCTTGCTAATTGTGCCATACTGGGAGCAATTGCAAGAGAAATGAGAATAGTTCCTGCTTTGCACCTCTCCCTCCCTCAGAGGACCTTTAGGAGGGCTCAGATGGGAGCCACAAACTGGACGGAAAACTAAGGTGGCAGTGGTGGAGCTAAATCAAGGTCACTAAGGGTAACCATGAAGGTCGAATTGATGGCCTTTAGGATAGTAGTTGCCAGTATGCTGTTGTAGTTTTATGTAATTTTTTTTTCACCTTTAATATCACTCAGGGTTCAGTCTAAAGTGGATTGAGAAAGCTAAAGCAGGTTTTACCTTAGAAAGTGTCCCCTTTAACATTTTAGACTTCTCTAGCTACCCAGGTTTTTTTTCATGTCATTCATATTTATTTTACCTATTAAAAATATTTTCCCAGCATCATTTCATTCCAGGGAAATGAAGCAGTCTTCTACAATCGATTAATGTGCAAACTTAGCACTTATCTACTTATGTTTTGTAATGATTTATAAAGTTCTTATCTCATTGTCGAATTAAATATTCATGGTAAAAAAAGAAAGACAAGAACAAGAGTGGGGGGAGGGGTGAGATTCTAGGATGTACCTCAAAGATAGACAACCCGGCTGCTTAATTTCAGTTAATCTGGCTACTTTTCTTCATTATCCTTTTCAGTTGAAAGGCTTCAGCTGAGGATTCTTTTGCTAAATTCATTCTCTCAGATCAGTGTAAAAATGTATGCTGTAGTTTTCCAGGAACGCGTTACTCTGTTAGCTCCTTTCTTTTACTTTCTTTTTGTTCAGTGGTGGTAATAATCACGAGACCAGTGTATCAGGAAACCTCGGGGATGAGCTTTCTGCTTGGGTGAGCCTTTTCCGTGATAGTAATACCTTCAGAGACACTCTCATTCAGTCATATTTGAGCTTGGGTGAAAATGGTCAACTATACTTCCAAGTTATTTCCTTTGTTCAGAATAAAAAGTAAGGAAGCAAATTCGGTAGTAAAATATGGAAGAGATAACATCATAAATCAACCCAAAACTGCATTGCTTACGACAAGTGATGTATTTTCCCTCATGATTCTGTGACGTGGGAATGTAGACAGGGTTGGTAACTCCAGGTGCTATCCGCTGAGGTGGGGCATTGGGCTGTGTTCAGCTGGTGGCTTCAGTGGACTGGAAAGTTGTGAAGGCTTCCTTTCTAAGGCTAGTGCTTCTTGCTTTGTTCCTCTCTCTTCTCCACCTGAGTAGCTTGCCTTTTTCATGGGACAGTTATTCTCGTTAGTTGTACTTATCTCACATGGCAGCTGTCTTCCAGAAGGAAAGGTGGAAACTGCCAAAAACAGCATCACTTCCACCACATTTGTTGGTCAAAGCAAGTTACATGTCAGCCCACATTCCAGGGGAATTGAGAGAGATTGCCCCTCTTGATGGGAGGAGGGACACTTGAGTACAAGAAGGCGAGGAATTGATGGTGGCTGTTTGGAGATTATTGGCCAATGTTATTTAATGATGTAAATTAAATAGAAGGGACAGTTTTAGAAAAATTGACAATTTTATTTGTTCCACTAAGGTGGACGCTGCAATGAAGGTTATGAAACCTTTCTTGATGGATTGTTTCATAGAGATGACTTTATAAATACAATAATGTTGATCAGAACTCCTTCCCCACTTCATTTCCTTCTCAATTTATCAGTGCTTAATTAAGTCATAACTTGACTATGTGGTGGAACATTTATTTTCATACTATAACTAAACCTCAGAATGCTGTAATGAATGCATTCTTGGTTCTTAGGAAATTTGGACAAAGAAGTTCAATTTAGTCTGGATCTGAAAATAATTCTAGATTTAGACTTCCCATTATTGTACTTCAATGGACAATACTTCTTGTTTTTCCTCTTACTTCTTGGAGGGAGAAGTATGTGTCCATTTTCTCACAGCCAGAGGTAATCTTAAAAATAAATGCTTTTTGTAAAAAAGAAAAACTAAGGCTGCAATTCTAATGTAAACATCCTCCCAAATATGAAAACTAGTCTATGGCTTCATGAATATAAAAACCTATTCCTGTTGCATTCTAATTATTAGATAATGAAATATATTTCATGATTAGTGTATACCAAGTATTCTGAAGAAAGAGCCTTGGAATAGGAATAAGAAGATTGATGTTCTTGTTGCCTTTGGCAAGTCACTTAACTTTAAGGCTTTCTCTTTTTGTCTTTTTATCCCAGTTCTTTTTCTTTTTTTAAAAGAAATCATTAAAAAAATTTAAGGTATAGTTGGTATAGAATATTGTGTTAGTTTCAGGTCTATATTCTTTTTCAGATTCTTTTCCATCTGTTATAGTATATTGAATACAGTTCCCTGTGCTCTGTACTTTATCTGTTTTATATACAGCAGTATGTGGTTGCTAATCCCCAACCCCTAGTCTATCTCTGCCTGGCCCCATCCCCACTATTCTCTTTGGTAACCATCAGTTTGCTTTCTATGTCTGTGAGCCTTTCGGTTTTGTAAATAAGTTCATTTATATCTTTTTTTTTAAGATCCACGTATAAGTGGTATCACATGTATTTGGCTTTCTCTGTCCAATTTACCTCACTTAGTATGCTAATCTCTAGGTCTATGCATGTTGCTGCCAGTGGCGTTATTTCGTTTATGGGTGAAATAATGTTCCACTGTATGTATGTACCACATCTACTTTATCCGTTTCTCTGTCAGTGAACGTTTATATTGCTTCCATGTCTTAGCTATTGTAGATAGTGCTGCAGTGACCATTGGACTGAATGTATCTTTTTTAATTAGAGTTTTCTTCAGATATATAAGGCTTTTTCACAGTGTATAAATTGAGGAGAATAATTCCTACTCTTCCTTCCTCAAAGAGTGTGAGATTTAAATAAGTAGAAGTATTCAGGACCACACAGAAGATATAGTAACTGGTGATAAGAAAAATGTTGGGATACAAAAAATGAGAAAGAACTGAATTTAGAAAATACATGTGTGTGTGTATGTGTATTCCTCCAAAGGGGCTCAAGTCTCATTAGAGAGTATTTTTAGTAGAGTATCTAGTTAAAGCATAGAGATAGTTTAAGATAATCCCAGTGAATTCCAGAGAGAGTTAGTAAGACTTTTTGTTGTTGTCATTCTGCTTGTCTCTCCTAGTTATGTAGACAGTTTGGGTCAGGCTGAACTGCCTTAGCCAAAATACCAGTCCCTTTAAATGTCTAATTTCTTGTAAAAACTGCGTAACATGGCAGAATGCTTAACTACAGGAATCGGGATTGGGCTTGTCCTTTCTGCCCTGACAGTCTATCATTTCTGTCCTTCCTTGACAGTGCTTATCTATGGTTGAAGATCCTTTTCATGGTCAATTTAATAAGGATTTTAAAACATCATCAGATAATTATCAGATAAAAATAATTCTAGATACCTGCTGACCATAGAATAGTTGAGACACTTAACTAACTGTATACAGACATACTTCGTTTTGTTGCATTTGGCTTTATTGCACTATGCAGATATTGTGCTTTTTTACCAATTGAAGGTAACTGGCACTGAGCAAGCCATTTTCCCCACAGCATTTTGCTTATTTCATGTCTCTCTGTCACATTTTGGTAATCTTGCAATATTTCAAACTTTTTATTATTATTATGTTTGTTATGGTGATCTGTGATGTGCGATCTTTGATGTTACTGTTGTAATTGTTTTGCCCATGTAAGATGATGAACTTAATCGTGTGTGATCTGACTGCCTCACCAACATGCTCTTCCCTGGCTCCCTCCGCTCCTTAGGCCTCCCTGTTAGATAAAACAATTTTGAAATTAAGCCAGTTAATAAACCTACAGCGACCTCAGAGTGTTCAAGTGAAGGAAAGTGTCACACATCTCTTATATTAAGTCAGAAACTGGAAATGATTAAGCTTAGTGAAGAAGGCATGTCATAAGCCAAGAGAGGGTGAAAGTTGCCTCCTTTGGCCAAACAGTTAGCCAAGTTGTGAGTGTAAACGAAAAGTTCTTGAAGGAAATTAAAAGCACACTCCAGTGAACACATAGATGATAAGAAAGCAAGCATCCTTACTGCTGATAATAGTGAAAATTTTAGTGGTCTGGATAGAAGATCAGACCAGCAATGATACTCCCTTAAGCCAAAGACTAATGCAGAGCAAGCTAACTGTGTTCAGTTCTGTGAAGGCTGAGAGAGGTGAGAAAGCTGCTGGAGAACAGTTCAAAGCTAGCAGAGGTTGGTTCCTGAGGCTGAAGGAAAGAAGTTGAAGCCATCTTGATAACATCAAAGTGCAAGGTGAAGCAGAAAGTGCTAATAATGTAGCAAGCTACCCAGAAGATCTGGCTAAGATAATTAATGAAGATGGCTACACTAAACAGATTTTTCACTGTACACAAAACAGCCTTTTATTGGAAGAAGATGCCATCTAGGACTTCATAGCTAGAGAGGAGAAGTCAATGCCTGGCTCCAACGCTTCAAAAGATGGACTGACTCTCTTGTTAGGAGCTAATGCAGCTGGTGATTTTAAATTGACGCCAGTGCTCATTTACCATTTTGAAAATCCTAGCATAAAAATTATGTGAAATTTGCTGTTCATATGCTCTTATAAATGGAATAACAAAGCCTGAATGGCAGCACATCTCTTTACAGCATGATCTACTGAATATTTTAAGCCCACTGTTGAGATCTGCTGCTGCTGCTGCTGCTGCTACTACTAAGTCGCTTCAGTCGTGTACGACTCTGTGTGATCCCGTAGACAGCAGCCCACAAGGCTTCTCTGTCCATGGGATTCTCCAGGCAAGAATACTGCAGTGGGTTGCCATTTCCTTCTCCAACTGTTGAGATCTACTGCTTAGAAAAAAGACTCCTTCAAAATAGTACTACCTGTTGGCAATGTCTCTGTCACCCAAGAGCTCTGATGGAGATGTAAAATGAAGTTAATGTTGTTTTTATGCCTGCCAGTACAACATTCATTCTGCAGCCCATGCCTCAAGGAGTAATTTTGACTTTCGAGGCTTACTACTTAAGAAATACATTTTGTAAAACTATAGTTGCCATACTGATTGCTCTGGTGGATCTGAGCAAAGTCAAATGAAAATCTTCTGGAAAGGATTCATCATTCTAGCTACCATTAAGAACATTTGTGATTCATTGGAAAAGGTCAAAATATCAACATTTAACAGGATGTTGGAAGAAGTTGATTCCAACTCTCATGGATGACTTGGAGAAGTTCAAGACCTCAGTGGAGGAAGTAACTGCAGATGTGGTAGAAATAGCTAGAAAGCCAGAAGAAGTGGAGCCTGAAGATGTGTCTGCTCTGCTGCAGTTTCACAATAACATTTTAATTGCCAAGGAGTTGTTTCTTATGGATGAGCCAAGAAAGTGGTTTCTGGAGATGAAATCTACTCTAGATGAAGATGCTATAAAGATTGTTGAAATGACAACAAAGAATTTAGAATATTAATAGCTGATAAAGCAACAGCAAAGTTTGGAAGGGTTAACTCCATTTTGAAAGAAATTCTTCTGTGGGCAGAGTGCTATCAAACAGCACTGCATACTAGAGAGAAATCATTTGTGAAAGGAAAAGCCAATCGATGTGGCAGACTTCATCATTGTCTTCATCTAGAAAATTGCCATAGCCACCTCAACCTTCAGCATCCACTACCCTGATCATTCTGCAACCAATAACACTGAGGAAGACCCTTCACCAGCAAAAAGATTATGACTCACTGAAGGCTTAGATAATGGTTAGCATTTTTTTTTAGCAATGAAGTGTTTCTAAAATAAGGCATGTACATTGGTTTTTTAGACATAATGATATCACACATTTCATAGATTACTGTATAGTATAAATATAACCTTTATATATATTCATTATATAAATGAATAAATAAATGAATAAAATAAATATTCATCTTATCGTGGTGGTCTGGAGCCAAATCTGCAGTGTCTCCAAGTTTGTTTCTTCTCCAAGTGTCTCCAAGCATGTATAATAGTTTATTTCTTCAGTTTTCAGGGATCCACTAAATTATAGGCCTGTGCTATCAAATATGGTAGCCACTAACTGACTGTGATTGTTTCAATTTAAATTTAAGTTAATTAAAATAAAATTCACTTCCTCAGTCAACCCTCAGCTATATTTCAAGTGCTCACCAGGTGCCATTTTGGACAGTAAACATGTGGAACATTTTCTTCATTACAGAAGATTCTAATGGATGGCACTATTATATCTATTTTCTAACCCATTTACTGCTGTTTTTTATTTTCCTGCTATCTATCTCTCCCTCAAAGGCTTCCTCTTTCATGCTTGTTTGTTTCGGGTACACAATGGGAAAAAAGAGATCAAACTCATGTCCAGTGTTTCTGTGTTTTAGTAGTACTGATGAAATAGTTGGTAATTGGATGGGCTGTAACTATTGACTAGAATAAGATTTTGGAAATATCTTTGAATTTAATTTATACGTATCACCCAAAATAGTGGTGTAGAGGTGGCTGTGTTTAGTTTTTAAATGGACTAGACTCATGTCTTCTTCGTTAAACACATCTCTTGAGCTAGTGATTACACTTTTCCTATTGAGTATTGTTTCATTATCTCTGAAAATTTTGTTTATTACAAACTCCTTTAGTAAGTGAAAATTAGGCCACCATGCTCTAGGCTTTTTCTCAGTTTAAACAAATTTCTGATCCAAGATGTGTTTGGATCTTGATATATGCCAATTAAAATATTGACTTTAAACAAAGAGGTCATAAAAAATATGTGATTAAAATGATTAGGAGTTGAGTCCTTATCACATAACCCAAAGTAAACGCAGATTGCACAATTCCGTACTTAAGTGGTGCAGCTCTGCTGTACAGGCATGTTCCTGGATATTCTAGATTGCTTTTAAATTATAGTTCTTTGTGTTGAGAGATTGATATTAAAATATACTTGGGAATTAAAATTCACTTTTGATGAATAGTTGTTTAAAAAGCTGTAAGATAGCACTGTGGAGACATGGTGTAAAAAAAGAAATCTTCAAAACCAGCTCACATTTCTTTGGATCAGAACCAGAAAAATTTGTGTAAGCAGTATATTTACCAAATGAATTTCCAGTAATAGAAGCCCATTTTTCACCTTAACATTGATGTTATTTATGCAAAGCCAGGCAACAAAATTATATCTTCATGTCACTTAATGTTTGCTACATGGACCAAATTTCAGGCATTTTTTGATCGTGAAGCTAAAAATAATGTTTGCTGCTGAAAACTTGAATTTTGTAACCAGACTTATTTTACTTTCTTAACTTTATATCCAAGCCAGCTAGAATAGGTTCTTTCCCAGGAGATTCAGCCAGTTAACTAGGAGCATGAACCTCAGAAGAGAAGATAGTGCATAGCTCCTCTTGTTGGACTTACATGATATGCACTGCTTGAGGATTGGGTAAGGAGGGTGATATACCATGTGTGAATCGGCTTTGTTTTAGGCAGTCAGGCACGATACTTAGCATATCTGTCCAGAATTCCAAATCATTAGAGATGCTTGTTTCCCAATCGCTCTGTCATGACACATCAACGTGTCACAAACATTTCCCCGCAGTGTTGCAGCAAGCCTAGCTTTCCTCAAAGCTCTGGTTCCTTCTTAGACTTATTGCCACCAGGCTACCAGCATGGTCTGCACATTCTCTCCCCACTCCCAAGCATTTTACAGTCTTTATGTCTGGATTTAGCTGAAGTATTTTCTTGGCCAGGCTTGGTTTTCAGGTCCTAGTCTGAATTCCTTCACAGATGCCAAGTTGTTGCTACAAGGGGTTAAGTCAGTCTCTACACATAAGTCTAATAGTTTATCATTCAAATGACATTTCGTTGAGTGACAATCATTGGCAATGTCCTATGAAACCACCATTTCTTTTATTTCCTAGAACTGGGAAAGAATTTGAGACACCAGGTGAAAAGGAAGGGTGAAGAAAGAAGAGTGTTGGTTTGATGAACACTTGTGAACGTGACTGTTTCTTGTGGGCCAGAGAAATGTATGTGTGTCAGCCTTGCCCTTTCAGAATATTTCCCACAAAGTTATCTGTAGGTACCATTTGGGTCAGTCTCCTTCTCCCCATTCTCCTACTGTGTGTTATTTAGATCTCCATCATATTACTACTGATCCGGTTCTGCTTTGTCACTTGGTCATTTGTGCCTATCTCTTCTTGAAATGGTTACATTGTTCTTCAGAAGCACCTATAATACAATATGGTATAATATGATAATATACAACATAAAATAACATATGTTTATAGATATATATTAAGTTCCTTAAATATAACAGATTCATATTCAGTATAAAGTATTGAGTTCAGTTCAGTTCAGTCGCTCAGTCGTGTCCCACTCTTTGCGACCCCATGAATAGCAGCACGCCAGGCCTCCCTGTCCATCACCAACTCCTGGAGTTCACTCAGACTCGCATCCATCAAGTCAGTGCTGCCATCCAGCCATCTCATCCTCTGTCGTCCCCTTCTCCTCCTGCCCCCAATCCCTCCCAGCATCAAAGTCTTTTCCAATGAGTCAGCTCTTCGCATGAGGTGGCCAAAGTACTGGAGTTTCAGCTTTAGCATCATTCCTTCCAAAGAACACCCAGGACTGATCTCCTTCAGAATGGACTGGTTGGATCTCCTTGCAGTCCAAGGGACTCTCAAGAGTCTTCTCCAACACCACAGTTCAAAAGCATCAATTCTTTGGCGCTATGCCTTCTTCAGAGTCCAACTCATCCATACATGACCACAGGAAAAACCATAGCCTTGACTAGATGGACCTTAGTCGGCAGAGTAATGTCTCTGCTTTTGAATATGCTATCTAGGTTGCTCATAACTTTTCTTCCAAGGAATAAGTGTCTTTTAATTTCATGGCTGCAATCACCATAGTTACTCTATATTGTACGAGACACTAGTGACAAAACAAAGAACAAAACAGGTATGACCTTTTCTTTCAAGGAGTTTTCATCAGAGGTTAGACATTAAACAGTAATTTAAACTGCAGGCTGATGAGTCTAGAAAATGAGGTATGCTGAGTGCTCCATGTGAGATGATCCAAGAGGGGGACCTTGCCTCTTCTGGGGGATGGAGGGATGATTTTCTGGTAGAAGTGCTGTCTGTGGTGTCAGCTGAAGCTCGGAGGATAAGTAGGAGTTAACCAGGCGGAGGTAGAGGAAAAGCATTCCACGCAGAGGGAACAGTGTGTAAAGCATGTTGCTGGATAGGTTACCTTGAAGATATGAAGAGTTGAAAGACCAGTGTACTTGAAACGCGGTGAGTGGGAAGAGAATGGGGCTGGAGGGGCAGACAGGCATCAGCTCTTGCAAGGATTTGTGGATCATGTGTGGACGATTTGGTTCTTTACCCTAAAATCAAGAAATCACCACCACAAGGTATACAGCAGAAGATGCTTAATCCACATATTTATTTAATTAAACCCTAACAGCCTCCAGCTTCTGGAATTTACAATTGCACTCATCGTGCTCATTTGTACTTTTTAGTCTCTGGGGAAAAGAAGTAGTATAACTTATACAGGTAATTGGAATATACTTTACCAANGCCCTTTCAGAATATTTCCCACAAAGTTATCTGTAGGTACCATTTGGGTCAGTCTCCTTCTCCCCATTCTCCTACTGTGTGTTATTTAGATCTCCATCATATTACTACTGATCCGGTTCTGCTTTGTCACTTGGTCATTTGTGCCTATCTCTTCTTGAAATGGTTACATTGTTCTTCAGAAGCACCTATAATACAATATGGTATAATATGATAATATACAACATAAAATAACATATGTTTATAGATATATATTAAGTTCCTTAAATATAACAGATTCATATTCAGTATAAAGTATTGAGTTCAGTTCAGTTCAGTCGCTCAGTCGTGTCCCACTCTTTGCGACCCCATGAATAGCAGCACGCCAGGCCTCCCTGTCCATCACCAACTCCTGGAGTTCACTCAGACTCGCATCCATCAAGTCAGTGCTGCCATCCAGCCATCTCATCCTCTGTCGTCCCCTTCTCCTCCTGCCCCCAATCCCTCCCAGCATCAAAGTCTTTTCCAATGAGTCAGCTCTTCGCATGAGGTGGCCAAAGTACTGGAGTTTCAGCTTTAGCATCATTCCTTCCAAAGAACACCCAGGACTGATCTCCTTCAGAATGGACTGGTTGGATCTCCTTGCAGTCCAAGGGACTCTCAAGAGTCTTCTCCAACACCACAGTTCAAAAGCATCAATTCTTTGGCGCTATGCCTTCTTCAGAGTCCAACTCATCCATACATGACCACAGGAAAAACCATAGCCTTGACTAGATGGACCTTAGTCGGCAGAGTAATGTCTCTGCTTTTGAATATGCTATCTAGGTTGCTCATAACTTTTCTTCCAAGGAATAAGTGTCTTTTAATTTCATGGCTGCAATCACCATAGTTACTCTATATTGTACGAGACACTAGTGACAAAACAAAGAACAAAACAGGTATGACCTTTTCTTTCAAGGAGTTTTCATCAGAGGTTAGACATTAAACAGTAATTTAAACTGCAGGCTGATGAGTCTAGAAAATGAGGTATGCTGAGTGCTCCATGTGAGATGATCCAAGAGGGGGACCTTGCCTCTTCTGGGGGATGGAGGGATGATTTTCTGGTAGAAGTGCTGTCTGTGGTGTCAGCTGAAGCTCGGAGGATAAGTAGGAGTTAACCAGGCGGAGGTAGAGGAAAAGCATTCCACGCAGAGGGAACAGTGTGTAAAGCATGTTGCTGGATAGGTTACCTTGAAGATATGAAGAGTTGAAAGACCAGTGTACTTGAAACGCGGTGAGTGGGAAGAGAATGGGGCTGGAGGGGCAGACAGGCATCAGCTCTTGCAAGGATTTGTGGATCATGTGTGGACGATTTGGTTCTTTACCCTAAAATCAAGAAATCACCACCACAAGGTATACAGCAGAAGATGCTTAATCCACATATTTATTTAATTAAACCCTAACAGCCTCCAGCTTCTGGAATTTACAATTGCACTCATCGTGCTCATTTGTACTTTTTAGTCTCTGGGGAAAAGAAGTAGTATAACTTATACAGGTAATTGGAATATACTTTACCAAAGTATATTGATAATAAGGTGCCTCCTCAGAAGAGAAAGAACTACCAGTCTGGATCTAAGGCTTTTGAATTTTAGTATTAGATGTGGACCACTTGGTTTATTCTGATAACCTAGTCATCTTCCTCCCAATTTGTTCTGGTTCTATTGTCTCAGTGAATTAGACCATTCTTGAGTTCTGAGACCATTCACCCTGCTACCCCTCAGGAAAATTTAGCCATTAAAGGGAAGAATCCCAGTGATTTTTCTCTAGCTGGAGTCATGTGTCCATTTCAGTTATAAGCAGTCTCTTGGAAAGCTTGGAGGAAGGAAAGGAGGGGGAGGGGAATCAAAATGCAAAGGGCCTGGGACTTGGCGTCCAATCATTACTTTGGTGAACGGGGGCTCAGACAGATAGGAGGTTGCAAAATTTGTGAATGCATTGAGAATAAGGAAGGCAAGAACTTTCTTTTTTTTTGGAAGTATAATTGACCTACAGTACTATGTTAGTTCCAGGTATACAACATGCTTATTCAATAACTCTATATGTGACAAAGTGATTCCCAGAAGGTAAGAATTTTTAATGGATATTCTCAAATTTTAAATTGCTTGAAGATGCCAGTGCTTTGTGCATAGAAACTTTAGATGATCAACAGTTCTTAAATATCAAAACAAAACTCCAAGTGTGCATAATCATAGGTTCAAAAAGTTGTTTATTACATTTTGAATCCTTAAGACTAGTAGAAATGAAAAAAAAATTGTTTAACCAGTTCTAATTAAAAAAAAAAAGCACAAGAAAGAGTAATTTTTAGTCAATTGCTGGATTATTTGGTGATCCTTACTATAGTTGTTGAATTGGACACGACTGAGCAACTGAACAGCAGCAGCAACTATACTAGGTACAAAATAGAAAAAACTGGAGATGCAGTATTTTCTTAGGAGAAACATATCTCTTTTAAATGTTAACTTTGCATTTGCTTTTAAGCATTCTCAACTCTTGGATAAGGTATTTTACCTCTGAGCCAGTTTCCTACTGCGTGGTAGGGCTATAGGAGCTTGTGGATGTGAAAGGGCTTTTAAAAAGCTACAAAACACATACAGATGTATTTACTGGTATTATTTTTGCAGTTATCTATTACTGAGGAATAAACCATCTCAAACTTAAACCAATGATTTATTATTTTGCACAATACCCTGAGTTAGCTGGGATCTGCTGGATGGCTCCAGTGTGACTTTGGGTCACTCATGTAGCTGCATGCAGTTGGGAGCAGAGCTATGGATAGAATGTCTTAAAATGAGTGCACTTGCGTGCCTC
The DNA here is from genome assembly GCA_006410675.1 of Oreotragus oreotragus. NCBI lineage: Eukaryota > Metazoa > Chordata > Mammalia > Artiodactyla > Bovidae > Oreotragus > Oreotragus oreotragus. The sequence goes on along the minus strand of SJYX01006748.1, from coordinate 72,545 downwards.
ACAGGTGTGTGGCTCTTGGCTGGAGTGCCTCTCTTCCCCTCCACCTGCTTCCCATTCGGTAGGACCTCTCTCTCCATGTGGGCTCTCTACCTGGATACAGAGGAGCCCAGGCTTCTTTATGTGACATTTGACTGAAGGCTTTTAAAGACCTAGACCAGCAAGTTACTCAGCAATATGTTTATATTCTTCTGATCCATCTCAAGACCATCCCACATACAGCAGGTGGAAAAGTAGATTGCAGGTCTTGACTGAGGAGAGCACTCGCGCATTGGGAAAGTGTATGCAGACTGGGAGGGATTGTGGCGGCCATCTTTGAAACATTGTAGGAACAGTTATTAGGTAAAGCTTGATAGATAAAAGGTTCCACCCTCAGTGAATAATCAGAAAGAAACTCTTAACCTATACTACTTCTAGAAATTAAAAAGGTTTGTCATTTTTAATTTGTAGCTTCGCATAATAACCATCAAATATATTCTTGGTAGTTATGCTAGTTGAAGGGGAAAATGTTGTCCCCTGAAAGCCTAATTCCCGATTTAGTTTATTATTTAACAACAACAAAATGTACAATGATCACACTTTTTATTGTTTCAGAAGTTAAATGCACTCTACACGTTTATTGATACAAAGGGAATTTGGATCTCCCTCTAGTGGCAGTAGGTTTTCTTGTCTGTTTTTTTCAAAGAGCTTGCTTGAAATACTAAGATGGCTGACATATGTAACAGAACGTAGTTTCAAAAATCACTGGTTCTCACTGAGAGGGGTGCTTTCTCCTGTGTGAGGTATGAGGTTCTTTCATCTCTTATGAGAAATGGTCACCTTCCTAAGAAACAATGATCATATTATAGGAAAAAAAATTAAAAGGAGATATCATTTTTAACTTTTAAATATAAAAACTTAAGACCCATCAATCAAGGTCTTAAGTGAAAATGATTATATTTGGACAATTAAAATAGATCCTTCACTGAAAAATAAATTGAATTTTTAGTTTTTGTCTGAAGAATTATTTTTGGAGCAGATAAATGTATTTGACTGCAGAAATATTTAGAAAGAGAGCCATAGGTAGTTATTGAAATGTGAAACTTGGCTAACACTAATCGCCAAACCAAAAATAAATAAATAACTAATAAAAATAGAGGTACCCAACCTTCTGCTTTCCTCTAAAAAAAGTTCGAGTTCAGATTTTCTTAGCCAGTGGAGAAACAATATTCATCATAGCCATCGCCATCATTGTACACAAGGAAGCACCACGTCAAAGGGTGGGAATAGAAAAACAGGACAATAGAATTTGTAAAGGAAGCGTTCCTATCTCCACCCCACCACCAAATAGAGTTAACTTAGTCCTGTTGTCTGTTCATTTACAGGCAGATCTATTCTAATTCTTTAAGAAAGGACATTTTCTGTATGCTATCAGAAAAAAACATTCTTATAAATGCTGTTTTCTCAACTATTTACTGAAGCTGATCCAAGTTACTTATCCTGCATTGTCTTTTCTGGCAGGCTGAGGTCCTCATCCCTCTCTTCTCCTTCCCACAGAGATAGCAGGATGACCAGGGGTGGTAGATGAAAATTCAGAGCTTTTTTTTCCTTTTTTCTTTTTAAAATTTCCAGAAAGTAGAACCTAGGATTATCCAAATAATGTCAGGATATTTTTTGTTTGGGAGTAAACTATGAACTAGTAAGATTTCAAGAAATTAATTAAACCATCCAATGAAAATTGAGTTTTTCTTTCCAGTACCTCTTTTCAGTTCGACGTGTATAACCAAGTATGCGTCTCTTGTGGTCTCGATTACATCCGGTGTTTTTAGCTGGCAGCATTTCCTCTGTTGAGGCCCCACTTGATTTGCCAGACTTCATTTCTGTGAATATAAAGAGAAAACCAAGTTGTATGAGACAGTGGAATTTAAGAAAAAAAATCAAGTGTTAGGATAACATTGATTTTTGAAACAAAAAACTAGCACTAAATCTGTTACAAACTGATCCTTCGATTATGAAAAATATATAGGCTACAAAAGTACTTGGAAAGTCTTATAGCCATCTTTTAACCATCCAGTATGTTTTCTTTTGAATATATATAAAAATGTAATTCAACTATCAGGGACCAAAGAAGCCCCTCCTGTGTAATTGCAGGGATCTGAAATAATGAAAGTGAATTTGCAATTCTTAAAATGGTGTTTTCTTCCAGTTCTCATAGAAGTGTTTTTTGGAACAGTGGTCTGTACTAACAGCTGTATTCAATCTTGAGTAAAAGTCACTTCCTGAGGAGAATGAAATTCAACTTAACATTCAAACTTGCCCGGAACGTAATCCTGTGGGGCGGGTGTACTATGTGATTATGAAACTGGACATGGGCACCCTGCTGAGGTGATTTCTTGTAAATAGTACCCAAAAGAAACCGTTAATCAGTGCCAGTGCTTTGAACTGAGGATTTAATCATCTAAAAGCATTGCTTATATACAAAACCATCTTCATTTGCAAGAATTTTACTCTTTGGTATTTTGAAAATATAATTCCCTTCTGAAATTATATTTGTATGGAATCTGTATCTACACACACTCATATATATATGTATGTAGATAGATAGATATAGACATATATGTTTGCATATGTTTATATATATTTAAGCTTCTCAGATTTTTAAAATTGTCATTCTTAGTTTCAGGCAAGTTTGTTTTTGATTTTTTAAATTCATTCACTCATTTACTATAATGAACCTAAATTAAATATAGTTTTTCTTCCTGGCCTCATAAGGTTAGTTGATTACACATAGAGATATGAGAAGTACAGTTTTAGCTATTTAATATCTATTTTAAAAATATCTTTTAGATAAATATGACTAACTTTTACTGTCCTAAATATTGTACTTATTTATTTTAAAGAAACAAATGTGTATCAGTATAATTTGGAGATTGTTAATGCAATCATGCTTTAGATGGAAAAGTTTTTACTGAATTAGTTGTTTTGTTTATATGTCACTCTTCTGATGTCTGAATAGTGATTGCATGGTTTTCAATCAAACCATCAAATTGAAACAAAGAGAAAGTCTGACACGTTAAGCCAGAATTAACAAACATATATAATAATTCCAGCCTTCTCAATTTGTAGAAATCAAAACCATTTCCTGCTTACTTTGGTAACAAAGGAGGGAGCTAGGCTTTCTTCACTCCTTGACGAAATCTCCCAAGTTGCCTTGAAGACCTTTGTTTATAATGTCTTCATGCATTCTTTTCTTTTTGACATGCTCCACTCCCTCCAGTGAGATACTAATTAAAGAGAGGCCACTGTGACCCCAGATGGTTTAAAAGTCACCAGGAATGAGGCAGCAGGGTAAATCTAGACAGGAAGTGCTCATTCCTAAAATATAACACAACCCTTAAGACCATCTTATCAAAAATCTATTGGCTTCTAATAGCAAAAAAAAGAAAGTGCTTCCTTTGATTTAGAAGATATACACTTAAACCCAAAATAGAATCTCTAAAACTTATTTAGACAATCTAGCATGTGAAAACTTTTTAGAAGAATTTGAAACAAATAACATCATCTCATATATTAAATGGTATATTAAATGGTCATTTTAGAGACATTGAAATACATAAGCATTAATGACATTTGGAATTTCATGGAGGATAGTCTAAATTGTATGTGTGTTTTTGGTTTTTTTGTTTTGTTTGTTTTTGTGGGGAGATAAACCTATATCTTGGCATTCCTTTTAAACAATTTGAGACAGCTCAGATTGTATGTAAGAACCTTGGTTTTCTCATATACAGAAAGTAGCAACACTTTAATTGGGATGATAAGATACCAGCTGATCATGTAAGTGCAATTAGGGCAATTTTGTTAATAATAAAGATTTGAAAGAAATGGAGATAATTTAGTAACTTAATAAGCAGGTGGTACTGCCCGACATCAAATTATTTTCCTCTTGAAATGACTTGCTGTTGCTAAGTTCTAACTTTCAAGAAGCAGTTTCTTATGTAACTGTGTTAGTATTGTTTAGTTAGCAAGATGCTTTTGATCGCAAGCAATAGAGACCCTCTACTGATTGTGGTAATTAATGGGGGTGGGGTTGTTCTAAGAATGTATGAATGGGAATCATGAGTCTCTCTTATGAGACCAGACCTCAAGGGAACCCAGGAAGACTGCCTTACCAGGCCTTGGGATTGGCAGGAACCGTAGTGGCCGTGGGCCTTGTTAAACCAACTGGATGACTGGTCTCAGTTCAAGGCACCAATCGAAGAGCAGGAGTTTTAAGTTTTCCTTCTTGAGTGTCCTTCATTTCTGTCCCCCAGTTGCTCATTGTTTAGCTTCTTTCTGTGTCTGGCCTCTTTGCTTCTTGCTGTCTCCTGGAAGTTCATTCCTCCATTCCTCTGAGTCTCAGTGTTGTTGGAAATCCTTGCCCTGTGAGTCACTATTAGAAGTGATGATTCCTTTGTCTCATTGTTTCTGTTTCCTCCCAGCTTCAGCTTAGTCACGGCCCCTCAACTGCCCCACGGTTTCCCTCTCTGTGCACAGCTCCCAAAGGTTTGACTACAGTAAACTCCCTGTAAATATTGGTCGAATGAATAGATGAGGAATATTGTTAGGGTATTACTTTATCTTCTCTTTCAACCAAATTTTTAAGGAGCTAGTAAGATATAATCTGCCTGCAGTGCAGGAGGCACAGGAGACGTGGGTTTGATAGTTGTGTCAGGAAGATCCCCTGGAGTAGGAAATGGCAACCCACTCCAGGATCTTTGCCTGGAGAATCCCATGGACAGAGGAGTCTGGAGGGCTACAGTCTGTGGGGCTGAACTGCAAAGAGTCAGACATGGCCTAGTGACTAAACAGCAGCAGCAATGAAGAGATAATCAATTCCTCATTGTCTTAAGGTGACCATCCCCTTTTATGCTTGTTTTGTAAGTCCTCTACCTTCCAATAGCTGCTAATCTTTTAGCTTTTGGTTGCTCGGGATATAAAAATTAACACCAGGTCAGAGTTCTCAGTTCTTTATTCCTTGTCCTGTATTTTTTTTTTTTTTNTTAGCTATTTAATATCTATTTTAAAAATATCTTTTAGATAGATATGACTAACTTTTACTGTCCTAAATATTGTACTTATTTATTTTAAAGAAACAAATGTGTATCAGTATAATTTGGAGATTGTTAATGCAATCATGCTTTAGATGGAAAAGTTTTTACTGAATTAGTTGTTTTGTTTATATGTCACTCTTCTGATGTCTGAATAGTGATTGCATGGTTTTCAATCAAACCATCAAATTGAAACAAAGAGAAAGTCTGACACGTTAAGCCAGAATTAACAAACATATATAATAATTCCAGCCTTCTCAATTTGTAGAAATCAAAACCATTTCCTGCTTACTTTGGTAACAAAGGAGGGAGCTAGGCTTTCTTCACTCCTTGACGAAATCTCCCAAGTTGCCTTGAAGACCTTTGTTTATAATGTCTTCATGCATTCTTTTCTTTTTGACATGCTCCACTCCCTCCAGTGAGATACTAATTAAAGAGAGGCCACTGTGACCCCAGATGGTTTAAAAGTCACCAGGAATGAGGCAGCAGGGTAAATCTAGACAGGAAGTGCTCATTCCTAAAATATAACACAACCCTTAAGACCATCTTATCAAAAATCTATTGGCTTCTAATAGCAAAAAAAAGAAAGTGCTTCCTTTGATTTAGAAGATATACACTTAAACCCAAAATAGAATCTCTAAAACTTATTTAGACAATCTAGCATGTGAAAACTTTTTAGAAGAATTTGAAACAAATAACATCATCTCATATATTAAATGGTATATTAAATGGTCATTTTAGAGACATTGAAATACATAAGCATTAATGACATTTGGAATTTCATGGAGGATAGTCTAAATTGTATGTGTGTTTTTGGTTTTTTTGTTTTGTTTGTTTTTGTGGGGAGATAAACCTATATCTTGGCATTCCTTTTAAACAATTTGAGACAGCTCAGATTGTATGTAAGAACCTTGGTTTTCTCATATACAGAAAGTAGCAACACTTTAATTGGGATGATAAGATACCAGCTGATCATGTAAGTGCAATTAGGGCAATTTTGTTAATAATAAAGATTTGAAAGAAATGGAGATAATTTAGTAACTTAATAAGCAGGTGGTACTGCCCGACATCAAATTATTTTCCTCTTGAAATGACTTGCTGTTGCTAAGTTCTAACTTTCAAGAAGCAGTTTCTTATGTAACTGTGTTAGTATTGTTTAGTTAGCAAGATGCTTTTGATCGCAAGCAATAGAGACCCTCTACTGATTGTGGTAATTAATGGGGGTGGGGTTGTTCTAAGAATGTATGAATGGGAATCATGAGTCTCTCTTATGAGACCAGACCTCAAGGGAACCCAGGAAGACTGCCTTACCAGGCCTTGGGATTGGCAGGAACCGTAGTGGCCGTGGGCCTTGTTAAACCAACTGGATGACTGGTCTCAGTTCAAGGCACCAATCGAAGAGCAGGAGTTTTAAGTTTTCCTTCTTGAGTGTCCTTCATTTCTGTCCCCCAGTTGCTCATTGTTTAGCTTCTTTCTGTGTCTGGCCTCTTTGCTTCTTGCTGTCTCCTGGAAGTTCATTCCTCCATTCCTCTGAGTCTCAGTGTTGTTGGAAATCCTTGCCCTGTGAGTCACTATTAGAAGTGATGATTCCTTTGTCTCATTGTTTCTGTTTCCTCCCAGCTTCAGCTTAGTCACGGCCCCTCAACTGCCCCACGGTTTCCCTCTCTGTGCACAGCTCCCAAAGGTTTGACTACAGTAAACTCCCTGTAAATATTGGTCGAATGAATAGATGAGGAATATTGTTAGGGTATTACTTTATCTTCTCTTTCAACCAAATTTTTAAGGAGCTAGTAAGATATAATCTGCCTGCAGTGCAGGAGGCACAGGAGACGTGGGTTTGATAGTTGTGTCAGGAAGATCCCCTGGAGTAGGAAATGGCAACCCACTCCAGGATCTTTGCCTGGAGAATCCCATGGACAGAGGAGTCTGGAGGGCTACAGTCTGTGGGGCTGAACTGCAAAGAGTCAGACATGGCCTAGTGACTAAACAGCAGCAGCAATGAAGAGATAATCAATTCCTCATTGTCTTAAGGTGACCGTCCCCTTTTATGCTTGTTTTGTAAGTCCTCTACCTTCCAATAGCTGCTAATCTTTTAGCTTTTGGTTGCTCGGGATATAAAAATTAACACCAGGTCAGAGTTCTCAGTTCTTTATTCCTTGTCCTGTATTTTTTTTTTTTTTTAATAAAAGTGAAAGGGAGGTTCTAAAGTTTATTTTGTAAAATCTTTCCCAGATTCTGCAACTTGTATAATAGTTTATGAGGAGATGGTAGGCATGATTAGATCCAAATGGGCAATTATGTGTTTCATTTAAAAATTTTCATCCAAAACTTAGGTTGAAGAAGAACCTGAAGAGCAGTTCAATATTCAATAAAATACATTAAAAAAAAAAAAGATTCAGTTGCTCAAATTTCCCTGTTAGAGCATGACTATCCAAAGTTGCCAGTTAATGGGGCTTTCATTCTTCCCGTACTTTGGAAATGATCAGCATTCCCAAAGGCATTTGAGAGTGTTTTCCCTCATTAGAGAAAAAGTGCTTTTCCAATTCTGAGGACTTTCTGTGTGAAAACAAAAAGAAAATAGATAATAAAAGTGCTACATGAGCATGAGGAAAATTTTCTCTTTAATTTTATGAAAATGGTAGATTTTTTCCCCTTGGAATCATATACCAATAAGTTTAAAATAACTTTTGTTTGTAGAGTTGCAACTGTGTGCAAGGCATTGAGCTAGCCCTAGCTCTTAACAAGCCTACAAATTCCAGTGAAATACACGGTTGGATATAAGCAAAGTACACTACAAATGGTCGTGATATGGAGCAAATAGATTTCAGTGGTAATGAGAGAGAGAAACAGATAACACAGTGAATGCTGAGCAGGGAAACAGAGGCTCAAGGCAGTTAGGACCATGGGACTGGACCCTTAGAGAAAAGCCACGATTGGCTCTCTAAATGTGGACTCCTTTGTTTAGGGTGCTTACTGAAGTGCTAGTCATGGGTGAACTCATATATAGAGTAGAAGCTAGAGCAGAGAAGGAAATGAATGCAAAGGAGGACAACTGAAAGAATAGACATTTATGAAGAATTCCATGAAGGGAAGTTGCAGAACTAAATCATGTTGAATGGGGGCCAAGAGGCAGCTGCGGGGGCAGAAGTTAGATCACAGTGGTCTGTAGCTAGAAGGGAAAGAGAAGGTATAAACATCTACTGATGAGTGATCTTTTAAGAACTTTGCCAATGAATAAGAGAAAGAATAAAATAGCTTAAGAAGCAAAGAAGCAATTTTCCTTCTTTTGGAAAGAAGTTAGTTTACAGGAAGAAAAAGCCATTGCATCTTCTGTTATTTCTAAAAGGAAAATATATTCATGCATTACTTTCATAGAAAAAGAAAGGAAGATATAGAAATTGGGTTGGGGAGATAAGTGTGGGGGATGGGAGAGGAAGTATAGGGAAATTCTTTTGAAATCAAGGATTTAGATGGAAATTTACATCTTGAGAAGAACAGGGACCATCTCTACTACTTGGTAGTGAAGAATGCCAAGAAAAAATATATATTTGATCATCACATAAATAATGTCTGTTGATCTTTATGTTATCATTTGGCAATGAAGAGTGAGATTTCCAGTTTTAGGGAAAAAAATGAAAGGTTTGGAGTTCTGTGGGGGATGGGATAGGAAGTCACTTGGAAATGAGTAAAGTGAGCATTATGCTTAAGTGAATTTTTCATGAAGCCAGTGAGCATGGTTATGACTCGCAATTGTCAGCAATGCAGGAGGAGGAACAGAAAAATCTGATGGTCAGAACTGCTTGTGTGTAAGACAGGATGAAATAGCTGTGGATGCTGGACACTGGAAAGAACAAACGTGGTGTCCCTAATTTGGGGCTTTAGATTAGTTAGAAAGTGAAATGTGTGTGTGTGGTGGGGGTGCTGTTGGTAATGGTGGTGGCTGTATGACCTGATGGAGCAGAAGAATGAGAGGATAAAGAGGGAAACTTACATTTCTACATCTGGAATGGGAAGAGTAATGATGGTGTCAGATTAATGAAGCAATGCCTATAAAGTGCTTAACAACCATTTCTGGCACATATTATGCACTGAAAAATGGTATCTCAAACTATTATCTTTATTAATAAGAGCACAGAAAAGATAGAAAAATGGGCATTTCAGGACTCGATGGCATGTGACAGTGTTAGTCATTGAAGTCAAGCAAATATGCAAGTTTTCTTGAAGTGGAGTTCAAGCACCAACCTGTAAAGTTGGGATTTTAGATGACATGATATTACCTAGGAAAATCTTAGCTATGTGCGAAATTATGTTGAAGGTGAATATACGAAAATGACTTGTACTTTAACAAACTGAACTGTCTTATTTGCTTCTTTCTTCCCCAAACCCTGTATCAGAGGTGTTGTTGTTTTTTCCCTTTTTACAGTTAAACAGATTTAGGTGAAGATTCCTAAGTTATCAAGTGTTAGAATTTTCTTTTGAACCTGGCAGTTTTTATTGAAAGCCCATGCCTTGCTCATTACTCCACACTATAAACAGCAGTGACGATCTGGAGGTGATATGAGACAGAGTGCGTTTCAAGGGCTGTGCATTGAAGAGGAACATGGAAAAGGCAGATGCCTCTTGATGTGGGGAAGACAGAATTAACCACTGGAATTTCAAGGAAAATTGTGTCATGAGGAGAAAGTAATTCTCAGCTGCTTTAGTCATTCTGAAATACATTTCGGTACCATCTTGGATTATAATAAAATAAATCCTTACCTGAGAAAACATTTCATCAGTACCAAAGCCTCTTATGTCAAGAGGCTATAATTTTTATGCACTTTTTTTTTTTTTACAAAAAAGAACAAAACATTATATTCTGTAACATACAAGTTATAGACATATCGTTTATGTCTGCATGCATGCTAAGTTGCTTCAGTTGTGTCTGACTCTTTGCAACCCTATGGACTAGCCTTCCAGGCTCCTCGGTCCATGGCATTTTTCAGGCAAGAATACTGGAGTGGGTTGCCATGCCCTTCTCCAGAGAATCTTCCCAAACCAAGGATCAAACCCGTGTCTCCTGCAACTCCTGCATTGCAGAATTCTTTACTGTTGAGTCACCAGGGAAGCCCATCTCTTTTATCTCTATCTATATGAGTAGAGCTGAAGTTAAATGCTTCTATTTTCTGGGTTCCTATAACTTACTCTCTGGTTCATTATTTGTAACAGTGTTTTTCAGATAAGGATGGGAGTGTATATCCTCATCCTTTTTGACACAGAATCATATAGAAGTAAGCCACAGTGACTGATGGGAATATACAGTATTCCTCAGGTGTGCTGGACTGGAAAAGAGGCTAAGAACAACTGATTTATGGTGAAGCCAGGCCAATAAGCACTTGCTGAGTGCTCACAGGATGCCTTTTAACATAGTAAATAGTGGAGAGTACATGGTAAATCTTGGTCATGGTTTCATCAGTAGAGGAGTTTACAATTTGAAGACATTTGGTTGACCTAACTTAGGCATTTAATACAGTCCTTAGAAAATATAGCGAGAGGTCTTGGAAAATAGATGAAAGTAGGAAAAACTCAGAGGGGGTGGACCATGAGCTGTGATTTCAACAGAGCAAACAGAGGGAGGGATGAATGTGGTTTGGCTGATGGAAAAACAGAGGCTGTTTCCTGGCAAAACTCAGAGCCAGAAAGGAGTGAGTTCATCTGCAGCCAAAACACAAATAGTAGCCGGAAGAGAGGTAAAGGAGGAAAGGAGTTAGAAAGAGTGCTTTACCGGGGATGATCAGAAATTGCACTTGATATGGGCGTGTTAGGAAGTACAGAGGTATGGCCAAAGAGGTCATAACAAAGTTATTTCAGAAGCAATGTAGACATCAATTTGGAAGAAATAAGAACTGGTTAGAGGGAGAAACAGAAGAGATTCCAGCAGTTCTAGTTTGAGGAAACTAATGGATATAAGATATCGAAAATGAAAAGAGAATTAGTAAGGATCATAGAGGCACTGCTGATTTAGAAGATGGGCATTTTCACTGTCGACTGTAGAAACGGGCTGAATCCTGATATGTTTCATCACTTGGAATCGGATAGCATTTTCCAACGGATTTGCTGTCACTCTTGTACTATTCAGACTGTAGTCTCATATATCAACTTTTTAAGCGTTTTTCTCTTTTTGGGAGAAAAGAGCAAAGTGGAGAGACAGAGTAATTATTTAAAAGAAAACTTCCTAGATGTTGGAGCACCAAGAGTCAATTTGCCTTGGTTTCTGCAGTCCTCTGAAAACAAACCTCATGAAGCGTTTAGTGCACTGTATCATCTCAAAATACTTTAATTATGAAAAATTTCAAATATACACTCAAGTAGAGAGAATATCTTGGAGAAGGCAATGGCACCCCACTCCAGTACTCTTGCCTGGAAAATCCCATGGATGGAGGAGCCTGGTAGGCTGCAGTCCATGGGGTCGCCAAGAGTCGGACACGACTGAGAGACTTCACTTTCACTTTTCTCTTTCATGCCTTGAAGAAGGAAATGGCAACTCACTCCAGTGTACTTGCCTGGAGAATCCCAGGGATGGAGGAGCCTGGTGGGCTGCTGTCTATGGGGTCGCACAGAGTCAGACACAACTGAAGAGACTTAGCAGCAGCAGCAGCAGAGGGAATATCTTCAACAATAATGAACACTTTGCCTATTCTTATTTAGTGATATAATTTAAGTGTCATGTGATAGAATGAAACATTCTACATGATTTTCAGTTATAAAAGTTTGTATATCTGCTTTTTAAAAATTTGGTAATTATCAAAACTTAAATTATATTTTTTTTAAAAAAGAAAGGAGACAGGGTATAGAAATGGGAAAAAGTCTCTACCATGATTTGCAATATTTTGTACCCTGATTTACTTAAATGATGTCCCTGGTAAATAGCTTAAATGAAGTCTAAAACTTCTTAAAAGAACCCCTAAATAGAATATATTTTCAAATCACTCAAGAAATCATGCATTACAGAAACTGGAATGATATTCTTTAATACTAAAGAAGTTTGGCTAGTAAATTCAAATTTATAATCTGTCATTGAATTAGCATATCTTAAAATCATAAGCTGGTTGTACTTTAGGACATAATAATATCTGTTTCAAAAGGACTCTCATGTACTTTAAACATATTGCTTATTTATTCATTAAACCAATATTTGAATGCCTAGTGTGTGCCAGGTCCTGAGTTAGGGGCTTAGAATATATTGGTGGTTGGATGTGTTAATAATTTCTATAAGGTAATATTTAGTGTGAAATCAATTATAATTTTCTCTTATAACAAGGGAGATGTTACAGATAAATGAAATTCATAGATAACCTCCAACCAACATTTTGGCCAACCTCAACTGAATTAATAAGTTGACCAGTTGTTTCACTTTTTCCTATCGGTTTTATCTTCGCATCAGCCGTGAAAGGACTAAAAGGAAAGGTGCATGAGGAAGGAGGAGGAAATGGGACTTGGTTGATTCCTGAACAAATTGAGCCCTTGGACACCAACAGCTACTAACAGTCACTGCTCTAAGTGTGAACCATTTATATATTTTTCTATAACTGAGTTATCTCACCTGCTAAGTTATTGCTTTTGATTCACTTTGTAATTTCATATCAATTTTAAGAGTTGTGATAACCATTTTTGATATGTCTTTCTATCCGTCTTACCTGATTCACATAAAAATTACTTTTCCAAATGGAAGTGCTGGACGACTGAGAATTACTACTCCAGGCTTTGCTAAAAGGTAGACTCTTAGATTGGAATTGATGCTAAGTGCCAGAACAGCCCTAAACAACCTTTTGAGTGTGTGTGTCCATTTGCATGCATTTGTGTGCCTTAAACTTGGTAAAGAAGTAACATCTGGGATGAATGTTCTTAAGTTTTGTTTGTAACTGACAGCTTTAGAGCACTGATAACAAGACGTGGAGTGGAGAAGTCTGATAAATGTCTACAGATTTAAGCTCATCTCCTTTCACTTTTCTTATATAAATGTGCTGTGTATCTAAAGCACTAGAGGCAGAAGTTGAGGTGATTGTTAGGAGGTGGGGTGGCTGAGAGGGAAGCTGACAGCTCTGTTTGTTCCTTTGTGAGATTAGGGTAAAGTTTCTCATTCTGACTCGGGGAGGCTGTGCTCACTAGTAAGACACAGTCAGGTCTTGGAAAAACTGACTGTGTGAGTCATTTGCTTGCAATCACCTAGTAGCTCTGGGTTCTTGTGAAGGTTAAAAATGAGTGTTTGAAAAAATGTGTTTCTGGAGCTAAGCTGTAAGATGAACATGTGTGTGCACGGTATCTGTGCACTGTCTTCACGTACCTGTGTGCCATTCTGAACAGATTCTAGTGCTCACTTTTTTCACCTTTCAGCGTTGCTGAAATCAGGATGCATCTTCTAATTTATGATATTCTGTAATTGCTGTTGTCCATTTTTTTCAAATGTTAATATCTCAGTAATTGTTAAGCATATTATAATCAGTGGCATCTTAGATTGCATGACATACAGTTTATATCCAAATATTTACAGGAAACTGACCTCAGAGATTTGTAGGACATTTCACGTTCCCTTCAAAAGTAAAGCAAGATTTAGTTAGTTAAGTCGCTCAGTCGTGTCCGACTTTTTGCGACCCCATGGACTGTAGCCCACCAGGCTCCTCCGTCCATGGGATTCTCCAGGCAAGAATACTGGAGTGGGTTGCCGTTTTCTTCTCCAGGAGATCTTCTTGACCCAGGGATCAAACACAGGTCTCCCGAATTAGAGGCAGACGTGTTAACCTCTGAGCCACCAGGGAAGCCCATACTACACTTGGTCTTAGTCAAAAGGCCGAGAAGCGATTTATTCTGACCGTAATAGTTGAAGTCAAGAGAGAAACCATTTGATCATGGAATCCCATTTCCTTAATAAGTAACATACAAATGCAAAATGCAACATTCATTACAAACTCTCTTAGAATCCCAAGTGATTGAAAGATTAGGATGCAAATTTATCATGCTTAATATAACCTGTAAAATGTACTCTTTAAACTTTGATCCCTCCATTTCTCACCTTCAGCTCTTTCTAGTTTCACCTCATGATCATTTTCAAAAGAGGATGCAAATCATCATTTGTCATTTTTGTGTGTGTTTCTGTGTGTCTCTCCCTGTGTGTGACTGTGTAAAAAAGGTATCGTTGCTCATTCATTCACACCTCCAGCAGAACGTACTATGTGTAGGACAGTGGGTTAAGGAACTCATTAGAGATTTACAGACTATTTAAGCAATCTTACAAGATTGTTAAGACTCAAAGCAAGGTGACTCCACCCTCACTTTTATGGGTCAGACACTGTAGAATACAGAAAAAAGCTGTATACAATCTATAGAAGACACAGATTCAAGTCCTGGGGTAGGAATATAATGAATAGATTCAGATTTGGAGGCTGTTTAACAAAGAACCTTCTAAAAGAAATGGCTAAATATGGATAGATTTAATTTATTATCAGTCATGGTGTCCAAGGGCTTCCCTGATAGCTCAGTTGGTAAGGAATCCTTCTGCAATGTAGGAGACCCCAGTTCGATTCCTGGATCAGGAAGATCTGATGGAGAAGGGATAGGCTACTCACTCCAGTATTTTTGGGCTTCCCTGGTGGCTCAGCAGGTAAAGAATCCACCTGCAGTGTGGGAGACCTGGGTTCGATCCCTGGGTTGGGAAGGTCTCCTGGAGAAGGGAAAGGCTACCCACTCCAATATTCTGGCCTGGAGACTTCCATAAACTGTATAGTCCATGGAGTCCCAAAGAGTTGGACATGACTGAGCAACTTTCACTTTCATTTTCATGGTGTCCAAGGAGAGAAGCACAAGCTGAAATCAAGATTGCTGGGAGAAATATCAATAACCTCAGATATGCAGATGACACCACCCTTATGGCAGAAAGTGAAGAGGAACTAAAGAGCCTCTTGATGAAAGTGAAAGAGGNCTGGGCTGGAAGAAGCACAAGCTGGAATCAAGATTGCTGGGAGAAATATCAATAACCTCAGATATGCAGATGACACCACCCTTATGGCAGAAAGTGAAGAGGAACTAAAGAGCCTCTTGATGAAAGTGAAAGAGGAGAGTGAAAAAGTTGGCTTAAAGCTCAACATTCAGAAAACGAAGATCATGGCATCTGGTCCCATCACTTCATGGCAAATAGATGGGGAAACAGTGGAAACAGTGGCTGACTTTAGTTTTAGGGGCTCCAAAATCACTGCAGATGGTGACTGCAGCCATGAAATTAAAAGACGCTTACTCCTTGGAAGGAAAGTTATGACCAACCTAGATAGCATATTCAAAAGCAGAGACATTACTTTGTCAACAAAATTCTGTATAGCCAAGGCTATGATTTTTCCAGCAGTCATGTATGGATGTGAGAGTTGGACTATAAAGAAAGCTGAGCACCAAAGAATTGATGCTTTTGAACTGTGGTGTTGGGAGAAGACTCTTGGGAGTCCCTTGAACTGCAAGGAGATCCAACCAGTCCATCCTAGAGGAAATCAGTCCTGAATATTCATTGGAAGGACTGATGCTGAAGCTGAAACTCCAATCTTTTGGCCACCTGTTGTGAAGAACTGACTCATTTGAAAAGACTCTGATGCTGGGAAAGATTGAGGGCAGGAGGAGAAGGAGATGACAGAGGATGAGATGGTTGGATGGTGTCACTGACTCAATGGAGATGAGTTTGAGTAGACTCTGGGAGATGGTGATGGACAGGGAGGCCTGGTGTGCTGCAATCCATGGAGTCGCAAAGAGTCAGACACGACTGAGCCGAACTGAGGTGTACAGCATCAAGCAGAGTCTAGCACATGGCAGACAGCCAATCAGTGGTAGTTTCATCGTGTGAAGAATATACACTCACCAGGAAAATGTGGGGGGAGTCTCCCTGGGGTCTTGGTGTAAACCTGACACCTTGGGGTGGGGGGAGGCAGGCTGGGGGCTGGCAGGCAAGAGCAGGGTAGGGCTGACAGGGCCTGGGGCTCCGGGCACAAATCTGGGGTCAGGTCGCCGAAAAGCACCCGTGGGGATGGAAAGACGAGGGGCTAGAGGGCATCCCTGCAGGAGGGAGGTCGGCAGGAAAGAGCCCAGGTCCAAGACACAAGAGAGCTGGGTGGGCAGTAGTCCTGGAGGTTTCCAGACCCACCGTGTGCTGCCCCAGCCACGACACCACCATCGTGGACTTGAAGGCAGAGTGCGGTGCCCTTCCCCCATTCCCAGCCCTGAGCCCCGGGGGCTGTAAGCAATGCCAGGAGGTGTCGGTGGAAGTACACCAGGTGTCTGCCCTGTGATGTCACAGTCCCCTCGGGCTGAGGCCTGGGCACTGGGCCACCACTCCCCAGACTCTCCGGCCTCTAACCAGACTGGCCCTAAGGCCCAGGCTGGCTTCTCCATGCTCAGGACCCTCACTATATGTGGAGGGTACAAACAATGAGTGCCACACGTGTTTGCTTTTTTTTGTGTGTGTATTCACTTTTTTTTTTTTTTTTGGCCACACTGAGCAGCATGTGAGATCTTAGCTCCCAGACTAGTGATCGAACCTGCGTCCCCTGCATTGGAAGCGAGGAATCTCAACTACTGGACAACTAGGGAAGTCCCTTATTCACTTCTTTTTAGTGAGTATATATTCTCAGAAGCCAGAAAAGATGAACAGATTTCACTATTATATTCAAAAATTTGTGTGGCAAAGATAAACAAGAAAGGAATAAAAAATAATAACTTACGAGAGCTCAAAAAAAGGAAGAAAGAAGAAATAAATT
The DNA here is from genome assembly GCA_006410675.1 of Oreotragus oreotragus. Taxonomy (NCBI): domain Eukaryota; kingdom Metazoa; phylum Chordata; class Mammalia; order Artiodactyla; family Bovidae; genus Oreotragus; species Oreotragus oreotragus. The sequence goes on along the minus strand of SJYX01006748.1, from coordinate 55,714 downwards.
AAACAGCAAACTGAAGAAATTTTATAATATATATGAAAACAGACTGATTTCCTCAAAATATAAAAGACTTTTACAAATCAGTGTCAGAATGAAAAATAAACAAATATGAAAGTGGTCAAAGGATATTGTAACTCAGCAGTTCATTAAAAATATATATAAATAATCAAACTACCAAAAAATGCTACTTTAGTCATAATTAAATTATGGAGAAGGAAATGGCAACCCCCTCCAGTATTCTTGTCTAAGAAATCCCATGGACAGAGTCTGAGCCTGATGGGCTACAGTCCAGAGGGTCGCAAAGAGTCAGACACAGCAACTGAGCATACATACAAACAAGTTCCAACCAGAACATGAATTATATTTTTCCTACAGATAAAAATCACAAAGGTTGATTATGCCTCATGATGGTAAGAGTTTCTAGAAAAAGGGAAACATTGTACATAAGGATTTAATAAGTTGCCATCTTTTTGCAAAGCATCTGACGAATTCCAAATACCTTTTCTATGTCCTAGCAGTTTCATTTCTAGGAATTTAACTTAGAAGTACCCCTGCACAAGAGCAGAAAAGAGTATATTACTTTATGCACCTTTATGCATCTACCACATGCATATCCATACTGCATTCTTTTAAACATCAAGGGGGGAAAAATAAACATTCATGACCACAGCATTGTGCAAATGCATTTTTCTACACTTACATTATGGTATGTTACTCTGTCGATAGAAACTGAAGCAGATCACATGTACTGACGTGGAAAGTTGTCTAAGATACACCGACAAAGAGCGAGAGGCAGAGCCTGGGACATCGAGCATCATGTGGCCTGGGGTTTGCCCACCTACCATGCTCCTTCACACAGGAAATACCCAGAAAAGCCTCTGAGGAGTAGGACTAAGTGGCAGACAGCATTATTTATTTTGCTTTATGCTCAGTGCTCAGTTACTTCAGTTGTGTCAGACTCTCTGCAACCCCATGGACCATAGCCCTCTCAGCTCCTCTGTCCATGTGATTCTCCAGGCAAGAATACTGGAGTGGGTTGCCATTTCCTCCTCCAATTTTCCTTTATACTCTTCTGCAATGCTGGAATGATTTTTTTTTACTTTGCCAACAAAGGTACGTCTAGTCAAAGCTATGGTTTTTCCAGTAGTCATGTATGGATGTGAGAGTTCGACTATAAAGAAAGCTGAGTGCCAAAAAATTGATACTTTTGAACTGTGGTGTTGGAGAAGGCTCTTGGGAGTCCCTTGAACTGCAAGGAGATCCAACCAGTCCATCCTAAAGGAAATCAGTCCTGAATATTCATTGGAAGGACTGATGTTGAAGCTGAAACTCCAATACTTTGGCCACGTGATGTGAGAGCCAACTTATTTGAAAAGACCCTGATGCTGGGAAAGATTGAAGGCAGGAGAAGGGGACGACAGAGGATGAGATGGTTGGATGGCATCACCAACTCGATGGACATGAGTTTGGTTACCCAAACTCCATGGTTTGGTGATGAACAGGGAGGCCTGGAATGCTGCAGTCCATGGATCACAAAGAGTCAGACATGACTGAGCGACTGAACTGAACTGATTTATTTACTTGGCTTCACCAGGTCTTAGTTCCTGTGGGACCTAGTTCCCTGATCAAGGATGGAACCTGTATCGGGAGGTCAGAGTCTTAGCCACTGGGCCAACAGGGAAGACCCTTGGAATTATTTTTAAAACCAGTCTGGAATTGGTGCTGAGCACCTGGAGAAGAGAGATGAAGGTCACAAGCTGACTTTGAGCAGCCCCACCGCTAGGACAGGAATGTAAACAGGTTGCGGTGGGGGCGGGGGGCAATGTTCTGAGGGTGACAGAGTAGGCACAGCCTTCTGGGGATGGATGCGGGGGGGGAGAAGAGAAGGCCCCCTTTTGGAGGAGCCAGTGGGTGAGCTGAGATCTGAAAGTGGGTGAGGGCAGGTGGTGGACCCCAGGCTGAAAGAAGAGCGTTCACAGGAGCCCAGTGGGCAGGATGCTATGGGTGTGGCGTGTGGTGAGAGGCACAGCTGGAGAAGGGGCCAGGGTACGTGGGGCCAGGGGACCTCAGCCGTCCTTCTTCACCTGGAGGTCTGAGGAAGGACTCACTGGAGCTGCAGTCAAAGTGGAGGCTTCAGAGAAGTTTCTGGCTGCTTCTGGCACCTAGTAGAATTGTTGGAGCAAGATCCCAAATGCCATCTTTTTCTTGTTTTTTTTTTAAATTGTACTGCCATGAGGAGGGTGTGAAGGGTGAGAAGAGAGGAGTGAGAAGCTGGGATGGGCACCTGAACTACTGCTTGAAGAGGATGTGTTTTCCCAGCTGACTTGGTGCTGCTATAAGTGAAAATTGCCCGAGTGAGTCGGCTCCTGGGTGTGCTCATAATAGCTCCCCCAGGCCCTGGCTGTGAAGGCTGACGCGCTCCTTCTTCACAGCTGTGCAGGGAGCCCAGGCCGTATGGATCAGTGCTGTGGCCACGCCGCTGTGGAGGAAGGATGCGAGGGGTAGGAGAGCAGGCGACACGTCTGCAACTGCATGATTCCTTTCTCTTCATCTCTGCCTGAGTTCCTATCCAGATACTCCCTGAGGGAATAAATCGTGGGTGACGTCCGCAAGCCTCGGGATTTTGACTCCTGAGTCATCCTCCAGGGAATGGGGCATCTGGCTAATTGAATTCTAGGGCTCCAATTGAGTTACCACAGTGACAAAGGATGAATGTTTCAGAGCCGAGAGCATTAAGACATTAAAAAGAGTGCACTTAACACCCACTCCACAACGAGAGACTCAGAGAGCCCAAGGAAACCCGATAGCTGGCAAAGCCTGACTCACTGTAAAGGACCTCGGATTTCACTGGCCTGGATTCTGGGCCCCAGACAGAAGAGATGCTGGAGTCTGGGCTCCATCAACAGCTTCATGCACGTCTTGGCTCAACACCCTTCATTGGCTCTCCAGTTGTGAAGGATACATTTAGCAAACAGAAACGCTAGATGCCAGTTAAATTTGAATTTCAGATACACAATTAATGCTGTTTAGGATAAGCCTGCCCATGCAGGAGACTTAAGATATGGAGGTTCCATCTCTGGGTCGGGAAGATCCCCTGGAGGAGGACACGGCAACCCACGCCAGTATTCTTGCCTGGAGAATCCCACGGACAGAGTAACCTGGCAGGCTACAACCCATGGGGTCACAAAGAGTCGGACACAACTCGAGCAACTTAGCAGCAATATAAGTATATTTATGCAAATATTATTTGCTATTTATCTGAAATTCAGATTTAACTAAACATCGTGTACTTTATCTGGCAAACCATATCCCCAGTGGCTACAAATTAAAGCCCAGATTCTGGCATCTGGTTCTCCAGGATATAGCCCCTTAATGACTTTGAAACCTCACCTCCCACTCACTGTCATCTTTCTTCTATCCAGTTTAGTTTGCAGACAAAGTTATCTACCTTCCACGTGTGGCTTTGCCTTTTGCCTTTTGCTTGCTTCCCCCGGGCCTTTGCCAATGCCTACCCCGCCACTTTCCATCTGAAATGCCATGACTAGTATTCCATTGCTGATCCACAATGGGGCAGAGCCGCTCTCCTCTTTAAACATTGTTAGTGTCATTTTGAATGAACTTGTACGATTGAGGAGGTTGGCTTGTTGCTTTGCCTGTCTCCTCCTCCTTCTTCTGGGAAAAGCACCCTCCTTTTGAAGACTGCTCCTGCATCTCCAACCACTTGATTCCAGCAGGCATTTCCATACTTTCATTGACTCTATGGCCATAGATGATTGGCCCCAAAATGGACACCTGATCCAAGCCAGGCCTATGGAATCCTTCCCTACGCATTTTTATGACTCATCTTGTCTGGCACTCAGTCCAGGTCACACCCAAACACCTGTACATTGAGCCAGAATCACCATTGCTATCCAGAACATAACCATTTCCTATAAGGGTCTACCAAGCTAGTTTGCTCTACCAAGAAAGTATACGCACCCCCATGTGACCATGCTGATAGAGGCCACAGTGTATGGGCCATGCACTGCCTTAGGAATCCAGAGAGAGACCTGGACTCTAGTCGGAGCTGGACCACTAACTCACTACATGACCAATCGTCTCAATGGATTGTAAACTCTTTAAAGGCAAAAATGAATAAATAAATAAAAATATTAGTTGGTCAGCTGGGTCCAACTCTTTGTGACCCCATGGACTATATAGCCCGCCAGACCCCTCTGTCCATGGAATTTGCCAGGCAAGAATACTGGAATGGGTAGCCATTCCTTTCTCTAGGACATCTGCCCCGGGTCTCTCTAATTGCAGTCAAATTCTTTACCATCTGAGCCACCAGGAAGCCCTCTTTGAAGGCAAGAACCTGTCTTATTATTCTCTGTGGCCTCCGATACATACACTTGGAAGGTGTTAGATAAATGGTAGATGGTGATGGAGACAATGGTGATGGTAATAATGACACAGCAAGTCACTGCCTTTCCCTGGGTCTCAGGTTTCTTTATTAGAAAATTGAGGGATTGGATTTGATGAGCTTTAAGAGCTCTTCCAGTTCAAATCATTTATCACCACCAGTGCCAATCCTAAAAGACTCTGATGGTTGCTTTACAGCATTGACCGAGCATTAAGTCAAGACTGCCATTGCTGTCAGACAGAGCCAATTTACCTGTTAGGGCCCATACTCAAAGGGTCAACATGTGCTCCAAGGTTTTATAAAAATGTGTACAGCCAGAAAAATGATACTGACTTATGAAGATGACAAAATCAAGAATGTTAAATATTTAATCAAAGCATAGCATTATATCAACTGGTCATCCACAACTCAAGTTCAGTTCAGTCGCTCAGTCGTGTCTGACTCTTTGCGACCCCATGAATTGCAGCACGCCAGGCCTCCCTGTCCATCACCAACTCCTGGAGTTCACTCAGATTCACGTCCATCGAGTCAGTGATGCCATCCAGCCATCTCATCCTCGGTCGTCCCCTTCTCCTCCTGCCCCCAATCCCTCCCAGCATCAGAGTCTTTTCCAATGAGTCAACTCTTNCTCAGATTCAGGTCCATCGAGTCAGTGATGCCATCCAGCCATCTCATCCTCGGTCGTCCCCTTCTCCTCCTGCCCCCAATCCCTCCCAGCATCAGAGTCTTTTCCAATGAGTCAGCTCTTCCCATGAGGTGGCCAAAGTACCGGAGTTTCAGCTTTAGCATCATTGCTTCCAAAGAAATCCCAGGGCTGATTTCCTTCAAAATGGACTGATTGAATCTCCTTGTATTCCAAGGGACTCTCAAGAGTCTTCTCCAATACCACAGTTCAAAAGCATCAATTCTTTGGTGTTCGGCCTTCTTCACAGTCCAACTCTCACATCCATACATGACCACTGGAAAAACCATAGCCTTGACTAGGCGGACACGTTTACCTCAATGTTCATTGTAGCACTGTTTACAATGGCTAGGATATGGAAGCAACCTAGATGTCTATCGGCAGATGAATGGATAAGAAAGTTGTGGTACATATACACAATGGGATATTACTCAGCTATTGAGAAGAATGCATTTGAGTTAGTTCTAATGAGGTGGAAGAAACTGGAGCTTATTACACAGAGTGAAGTAAGTCAGAAAGAAAAACATCTATACAGTATATTAACACATACATATGGAATTTAGAAAGATGGTAATGATGACTCTATGTGCTAGATAGCAAAAATGACACAGATATAAAGAACAAACTTTTGGACTCTGTGGGAGAAGGCGAGGATGGGATGATGTGAGAGAATAGCATTGAAACATGTATATTACCATATGTGAAATAGATGACCAGTCCAAGTTTGCTGCATGCAACATGGCACTAAAAGCTGTTGCACTGGGATGATCAGGGGGATGGGATGGGGAAGGAGGTGAGAGGTGGCTTTGGGATGAGGGGGACACAAGTACACCCATGGCTGATTCATGTTGATGTATAGCAAAACCCAACACAATATTGTAAAGTAATTACCCTCTAATTAAAGTAAATAAATTAAAAAAGTAAAACAGAAAGCACGTGTTGGTGAGAATGTGGAGCAATTAGAAACTCTGTGCACTACTGATGGGAAGTTAAAATGTACAGTCACTGGAAGGCCATATAGTGATTCCTAAAAACTTAAAAATAGAGTTACCATATGATCTATCAATTGAACTTCTGGATATATGCCCAAAAGAATCAAAAGCAGGGTCTAGAAGAGATACCACTGACAGGTGAATGAATAAGCAATATATCATATATGTGTAAAGTGAAATATTATTCAGCTTTAAAGAAGGAAATTCTGCAATATGCTACAACATGGATAAACCTTGAGGATATCATGCTAAGTAAAATAAGGCTGCCACAAAAAGACAAAAACTGAATAATTCCACTTACACAAAGTACTTATAATCATCAAAATCATAACAGGACATAAGACAGTGGTTGCCTGGGGCTAGGTGGAGGGCAAAATGACAATTTGGTTTAATGCATATACAGTTTTACAAGACAAAAAGAGTTTTGGAAACAGATGGTGGTAATGGTTGCCCAACATTTTGAATGTATGTAATACCACTGGAGTGTATACTTAATTGTTAAGATGTTAATTTTTATGTATACTTTATCACCATAAACATGCCCAATGAAAGTGAAGATGATTAAAAAAAAACATACAAGGGAAGCCTAAAAAATCAGAATTTTTTAGTAGAAACTCTGCAGGCCAGAAGAGACTGACATCACATATATAAAGTTGTAAAGAAGAAAACCTATATTCAAGAATACTCTACCAAGTTAGGCTCTGATTCAGATTTAAAGGAGAAGTCAAAACTTATTCAGACAGATAAAAGCTATCAGAATTCAGCACCACCAAACCAGCATTGCAACAAATCCTAAAGGAATTTCTCTAGCCAGGAAAGAAAAAGCCACAAATAGAATCAAGAAAATTATGCGTGGGGAAAGTTATTGGGAAAGGCAAACATAGAGTATAGGTAGGAATTCATTCACAGACAGATATGATATCAAAAACAGTAGTCATGAGAAGGGGAGAGTACAAATGCAGGAAATGCAGTGTAAACTAAGACCAGTAAGTTAAATATATATATATATATTTTACAACTATTTAAGGAAAAGTTCCCCAGATAGAGGGAGTAAAGAGAGCTTAACATAATAGAGGCCATATGAGACAGAGATGGGAATACCAGACCACCTAACCTGCCTCCTGGGAAATCTGTATGCAGGTCAAGAAGCAACAGTTAGAACTGGACATGGAACAACAGACTGGTTCCAAATAGGAAAAGGAGTACGTCCAGGCTGTATATTGTCACCCTGCTTATTTAACTTATATGCAGAGTGCATCATGTGAAATGCTGGGCTCAGTGAAGTACAAGCTGGAATCAAGATTGCTGGGAGAAATATCAGTAATGTCAGATATGCAGATAACCCCACCCTTATGGCAGAAAGTGAAGAAGAACTGGAGTCTCTTGATGAAAGTGAAAGAGGAGAGTGAAGAAGCTGGCTTAAAACTCAACGTTCAAATAATAAAGATCATGGCATCCAGCCCCATCACTTATGGCAAATAGATGGGAAAATAATGGAGACAGTGACAGACTTTAGTTTTTCGGTCTCCAAAATAACTGCGATGGTGACTGTAGTCATGAGATCAAATGTTGCTTGTTCCTTAGATGAAGAGCTATGACCAACCTAGACAGCATATTAAAAAGCAGAGACACTACTTGGCCAACAAAGGTCTGTCTAGTCAAAACTATTGTATTCCAGTAGTCATGTATGGACATGAGAGTTGGACTATAAAGAAAGCTCAGCACCAAAGAATTGATACTTTTCAACTGTGATGTTGGAGAAGACTCTTGAGAGTCCCTTGGACTACAAGGAGATCAAACCCCATCAATCCTAAAGGAAAATAGTCCTGAATATTCATTGGAAGGACTGATGCTGGAGCTGAAGTTCCAACACTTTGGCACCTTATGCAAAGAACTGACTCATTGGAAAAGATGCTGATGCTGGGAAAGATTGAAGGCAGAAGGAGAAAGGGATGACAGAGGACAAGATGGTTGGATGACATCACCAACTCAATGGACATGAGTTTGAGCAAGCTCTGGGAGTTGGTGATGGACAGGGAAGCCTGCGTACTGCAGTCCATGGGGTTGCAAAGAGTCAGACACAACTGAGGGACTGAACTGAACTGAGACAAGCCCACTGCTAACATCCTTCTCAATCATGAAATCCCGAAAGCATTCCCTCTAAGATGAAGAACAAGGCAAGTATGTCTATTGTCATGATTTTTATTTAACATAGTTTTGAAAGTCTTAGACACAGCAATCAGAAAAGAAATAGTAGAAATTCAAATTGAAAAAGAAGATGTAAAACTGTCACAGTTTGCGTATTTTTGTTGTTAAGTCACTTAGTTGTGCAGGACTCTTTGCAACACCATGGACTGTAGCATGCCAGGCCTCTGTGTCCTTCACCGTCTCCCAGAGAAGGCTTAAACTCATGTCCATCGAGTCAGTGATGCCATCCAACCATCTCATCCTCTGTTGTCCCTGTCTCCGCCTGCCTTCAATCTTTCCCAGCATCAGGGTCTTTTCCAATGAGTTGGCTCTTCTTATCAGGTGGGCAGAGTTTTGGAAGTTCAGCTTTAGCATCAGTCCTTCAGTGAAATTCAAAGGGTTGATTTGTTTTAGGATTGACTGGTTTGATCTTGCAGTTTAAGGAATTCTCAAGAGTCTTCTCTACCACAGTTCAAAAGCATCAGTTCTTTGGTGCTCAGCCTTCTTTATGGCCCACCTCTCACATCCATACATGACTGTTGGAAAACCATAGGTCTGACTATATGGAACTTAGTCAGCAAAGTAAGTCTCTGCTTTTTAATATGCTGTCTTGGTTTGTCATAGTTTTTCTTACAAGGAGCAGGTGTTCAAATTTCATGGCTGCAGTCACCAGCCTCAGTGATTTGGAAGCCCAAGAAAATAAAATATGTCATGGTTTCCACTGTTTCCCCACCTGTTTACCATGAATTAATGAGACTGGATGCCATAATCGTAGTTTTTTTGAATATGGAGTTTTAAGCCAGGTTTTTCACTCTCCTCTTTCACTTTCATCAAGAGACTCTTTAGTTCCTCTTTGATTTCTGCCATAAGGGTGGTGCCATCTGCATATCTGACATTATTGATAGTTCTCTTGGCAATCTTGATTCCAGTTTGTGATTCAACCAGCCCAGCACTTCACATGATGTACTCTGCATGTAAGTTAAATAAGTAGGGTGACAATATATATGGTCGTGACATACTCTTTTCCCAGTTTGGAACTAGTCTGCTGTTCCATGACCAACTGTTGCTTGTTGACCTACATAAAGGTTTCTCAAGGGGCAGGTAAGATGGTTTGGTATTCCCATCTCTTTAAGAATTTCCCAGTTTGTTGTGATCCACACAGTAAAAGGTTTTAGCATACATAGTCAATGAAGCAGAAGTTGATGCTTTTCTGGAACTCTGTTGTTTTTCCTATGATCCATTGTATGTTGGCAATTGGATCTCTGGTTCCTCACCTTTTCTAAATCCAGTTTGTACATCTGTAAGTTCTTGGAGGCTCACACAGTGTTGAAGCCTAATTTGAAGGATTTTAAGCATGACCTTGCTAGCATGGGAAATGAGTGTAATTGGGTGGTAGACTGAGCATTCTTTGGCATTGCCCTTCTTTGGGGTTAGAATGAAAACTGACCTTTTCTAATCCCATGGCCACTGCTGAGTTTTCCATATTTGCTGGCATATTGAGTGCAGCACTTTAACAGCATCACCTATCAGGATTGAAAGAGTTCACCTGGAATACCATCACCTTCACTAGTTTTCTTTGTAGTGATGCTTCCTGAATCCCACTTTAAATCTAGCTCTAAATGGGTGATCACACCATCATGGTATCTGGATCATTAAGATCTTTTTGTATAGTTCCTCTGTGTATTCTTGCCACCATTTCTTAATATCTTCTGCTTAGTAAGGTTCATACCATTTCTGTCCTTTATTGTGTCCATATTTGCATGAAATGTTCCCTTGGTATCTCTAATTGTCTTGAAGACATCTCTTGTTATTGTTCAGTCTATCAGTCGTGTATGACTCTTTCCAACCCATGAACAGCTGCATGCCAGGCCTCCCTGTCCTTCACCATTTCCTGGAGTTGGTTCAAACTTATGTCCATAGAGTCAGTGATGCTATTCAACCATCTGATTCTCTGTTGTCTCCTTCTCCTTCTGCCTTCAACTCTTTCCATCAGAGTCTCTTCCAATAAGTTGCCTCTTCACATCAGGTGGCTAAAGTATTGGAGCTTCAACTTCCACATCATTCCTTCCAATGAATGTTCAAGGTTGGTTTCCTTTAGGAGTGACTGGTTTGATCTTCTTGCTGTCCAAGAGACTCTCAAGAGTCTTCTCCAGCACCACAGTTTGAAGGCATCGGTTCTTCACTGCTCAGCCTTTCTTATTGTCCATCTCTCACATTTGTACATAAGTACTGGAAAACCCACAGCTTTGACTATACGGACCTTTGTAGGCAAAGTAATGCCTCTGTTTTTTAATATGCTGTCTAGGTTTGTCATTGCTTTTCTTCCCAGGCAAAAGCCTCTTCTAATTTCATGGCTGCAGTCTCCATCCACAGTGACTTTGAAGTCCAAGAAAATAAAGTCAGTCACTGTTACCATTATTTCCCCATCTATTTGCCATGAAGTGATGGGACTGGATGCCATGATCTTCATGTTTTGAATGTTGAGTTTTAAGCCATTTTTTCACTCTCCTCTTTCACCTTCATCGAGAGGTTCTTTAGTTCCTCTTCACTTTTGGCATAGAGAAGAGATCCCTGGTCCTTCCCATTCTATTGTTTTCCTCTATTTCTTTATGTCGTTCACTTAGGAAGGCTTTCTTATCTCTCTCTGCTCTTCTTTGGAACTCTGCATTCAGATGGGTCTCTTTTTCCTTTCCTCCTTTGTCTTCTACTTCTCTTCTTTTCTCTGCTATTTGTTAGGTCTCTTCAGACAACCATTTTTGCATTTATTTTTCTTAGGGATGGTTTTGGTCACTGCCTCCTGTACATTATACTATATATAGAAAAATCTAAAGATGTTACCAGGAAACTACTAGTGCTTATCAATGAATTTGGTAAAGTTGCAGGATAAAAAGTTAAAACACAGACATCTATAGCATTTCTGCACACCAACAAAAGATTAGGCTCCCAAGGTGGCTCTGAGGTAAAGAATCTGCCTGCCAGTGCAGAAGCTGCAGGAGACATGTGCTTGAGCCCTGGGTCAGAAGGATTCCCTGGAGGAGGAAATGGCAACCCCCTCCAGTATTCTTGCCTGGAGAATCCCATGGGCAGAGGAGCCTGACAAGCTACAGTCCATAGGGTTGCAGAGAATCAGATAGGACTGGGTGACTGCACACATCCATCAGCTAAAGATCAGAAAGGGAGATTAAGGGATATAACTCCTTTTACCATTCCTTCTAAAAGAATAAGATACCTAGGAATAAAGCTATGTTAGCAAACCAAAATCACTACTCTGAAAAGTATAAGATGCTGATAAAATAAATCAGAGATGACATAAGCACATTTTCTTGGATTGGAAGAATCAATATTTTCAAAATGACTATAGCATATGATGCAATCTACAAACTTAATGAAGTCCTTACCCAAATTTCAATGTCATTTTCCCCAGAACTAGAGGAATTTAACTCATGTACACCTGTGGCAGATTCATGTCAATGTATGGCAAAGCCAATACAGTACTGTAAAGTAAAATTAAAAAAAAAAGAAAAAAATATTGAAAAAAAAAAGACCTTAAATTGTCAAATCAACCCTGAAAAAGAAAAACAAAGTTGCAGGAATCAGACTTCTTGAATTCTGGCTATACTACAAAGATACAATAACCAAAACAGTACGATACAGCACAAAGAAGGAAATATAGATGGATGGAATAGGATAGACATCCCATAAATAAACTCACAAGCCTATGGTAGTTAATCTACAACAAAGGAGGCTAGGATATACAATGGATAAGACAATCTTTCAGTAAATGATTCTTGGAAAACATAGAAAAGTATGCAATTAGAGAATCACCTGACACTGTACAGAAAAATATACTTAAAATGGATTAAAAACTTAAATGTAAAGTCAGATACTATAAAACTCTTAGGGGAAAACATAGATGGAACACTCTTTGACTCTTTGACATAAATTGCAGCAAGATCTTTTATAATCAGTCTTTGACAGCAATGGGCTTCCTTGGTAGCTCAGATGGTAAAGAATCTGCCTGCAATGCAGGGAACCCAGGTTTGATCCCTGGGTTGAGAAGATCCCCTGGAGAAGGGAAAGGCAATCCACTCCAATAGTTTTTCCTGGAGAATATCATGGACAGAGGAGCCTGAGGGGGCTACAGTCCACTGGGTTGGAAAGAGTTGGACACTGCTGAGTGATTTTCACTGTGAGAGTAATGAAAATAAAACAATAAATAAACAAATGGCACCTCATTGAGCTTAAAAGCTTCTGCAACATAAAGAAAACTGTCAACAAAACAAAAATACAACCTACATAGTAGGGTAAAATATTTGCAAACGATGTGACCAAGAAGGGATTAATCTCCAAAATATGCAAACAGCTCATGCAATTCTATGTCAATAAAACAAACAACCCAAACAAAAAATGGGCAGAAAATCTAAAAAGTTTTTGGAAGAAGACATAGAGATGACAAAAAGGCACATGAAGAGATACTCAACATCCCTAATTATCAAAGGAACACAAATCAAAATTATAATGAGTTGTCATCTCACACCTGTGAGAGTAGCCATCATCAAAAAGTATACCAAGGGCAGAGTCAAGTTGGTACAGTAGGAGGATGAGAAGTTTATATCTCCTCACAATTAAAGCACCTACAAGTCACCTGTGGGTGACCTCAGATATCTAAGGGGATGGGAAGAATCTCTACATGACCTAGTACAACATGAGAAGGATGAATATTTGAGATGTGAAAGTTCCAATACTCTTGAGGGGTGGATGGGAGCATTGAGGGTTTTCCATGCTGGGAAGTGTCCACCCACAGTGCTGGGATCAACAGGGACAGGGAGAGACTTTCAGAAGACTAGGGAACTGGAGAGGAACACAGTCAGTGTTTTCCCCGCCTGGTCAGGTCCTGGCAACCCTACTGGGGTCCCGTGTGTGAATATCAGCCGTCTGTCTGTACAGGTCCTGTGGGCTTGGGAATGATTTAGAGTGAGTCAAGTTGGTACAGTAGGAGGATGAGAAGTTTATATCTCCTCACAATTAAAGCACCTACAAGTCACTTGTGGGTGACCTCAGATATCTAAGGGGATGGGAAGACTCTCTACATGACCTAGTACAACATGAGAAGGATGAATATTTGAGATGTGGAAGTTCCAATACTCTTGAGGGGTGGATGGGAGCATTGAGGGCTTTCCATGCTGGGACGTGTCCACCCACAGTGCTGGGATCAACAGGGACAGGGAGAGACTTTCAGAAGACTGGGGAACTGGAGAGGAACACAGTCAGTGTTTTCCCCGCCTGGTCAGGTCCTGGCAGCCCTGCTGGGGTCCCGTGTGTGAATATCAGCCGTCTGTCTGTACAGGTCCTGTGGGCTTGGGAATGATTTAGAGCTGGAAAAATGGAGGCAGGAGAGGACCCAGAAGACCTGAAGGGCAGCAGGGGACTGAGTGTTTCCCACACTTAGAGGAGCCACCCTACAGTGTGAGAATCAGTGAGGACAGTGAGAGACCATCAGGGGATCAGAGATTGGAGGGGAACATGGCCAGTGTCTTCACTGCCCACTTGGCCCCAGCAAGTCTGCTAGGGACCTGAATCTCTACCTTCTGGGGCCCCTTATGGCCATGTGGGTCCTGAGCTTAAGATTTGCTCCCCCAGGGCCTCTTCCAGCTGAGAGGGCCCCAGGTCTGAGACCCACCTCTCTACACTGTCAAGCTCCTTTCGGCTTTTATTTATTTATTTTTGCTGTTGTGGTTCTGTTTTGCTTTGGTGTTTTTCCTTTTTATTTTTTATAATATTTTTTCCATTTTTTCTAATTTTATTTTTCGTTGTAGTTCTGTTCCTTTTTGTTTGTTTCCCTTTCTTTTTAGTCACATTGAGTGGCTTGTGGGATCTTGGTTCCCAGTCTGGGGGTTGAGCCTGAGCTCCTAATATGGGAGTGCTGAGTCCAAATGGCTGGACTAACATAGAACCTCAGATCCTAGGGAATATTAATCAGTGTGAGCACTCCCTAAAGACCTCACCTCAGCACTAGGACTGACTCAACACACTTGCCTACAAACTAAAGTGTTGAAAGTCTTAGGAAAAACACCAGAAAGACAGGAACACAGCCCCAGTCATCAAAAGGACTGAATTAAATATATGTATGGACATGGAACAACAGACTACTTCCAAATAGGAAAAGGAGTACGTCAAGGTTGCATACTATCAGCCTGCTTATTTAACTTATATGCAGAGTACATCATGAAAAATGCTGGACTGGAAGAAACACAGCTGGAATCAAGATTGCCGGAGAAATATCAATAACCTCAGATTTTCAGATGACACCACCCTTATGGCAGAAAGTGGAGAGGAACTAAAAAGCCTGTTGATAAAAGTGAAAGAGGAGAGGGAAAAGGTTGGCTTAAAGCTCAACATTCAGAAAACAAAGATCATGGCATCTGTTCCCATCACTTCATGGGAAATAGATGGGGAAACAGTGGAAACAGTGTGAGACTTTACTCTTTTGGGCTCCAAAATCACTGCAGATGGTGACTGTAGCCATGAAATTAAAAGACGCTTACTCCTTGGAAGGAGAGTTATGACTAACCTAGATAGCATACTCAAAAGCAGAGAGATTACTTTGCCAACAAAGCATCCATCTAGTGAAGGCTATGGTTTTTCCAGTGGTCATATATGGATGTGAGAGTTGGACTGTGAAGAAAGCTGAGCACCGAAGAATTGATGCTTTTGAACTGTGGTGTTGGAGAAGACTCTTAAGAGTCCCTTAGACTGCAAGGAGATCCAACCAGGCCATCTTAAAGGAGATCATCTCTGGATGTTCTTCGGAAGGAATGATGCTAAAGCTGAAACTCTAGTACTTTGTCCACCTCATGTGAAAAGTTGACTCATTGGAAAAGACTCTGATGCTGGGAGGGATTGGGGGCAGGAGGAGAAGGGGACGACAGAGGATGAGATGGCTGGATGGCATCACTGACTCAATGAACATGAGTCTGAGTGAATTCTGGGAGTTGATGACGGACAGAGAGGCCTGGCATGCTGCGACTCATTGGGTCACAAAGAGTCGGACATAACTGAGTGACTGAACTGAACTGATGGTACAAAGGTGAAGGTGAAGTCGCTCAGTCGTGTCTGACTCTTTGTGACCCCGTGGACTGTAGCCCACCAGGCTCCTCCATCCATGGGATTCTCCAGGCAAGAATACTGGAGTGGGTTGCCATTTCCTTCTCCAGGGGATCTTCCCGACCCAGGGATCGAACCCAGGTCTCCCGCATTGGAGGCAGATGCTTTAACCTCTGAGCCACCAGATGGTACAAAGGAGAAGGTAAAAACTTACAAGACCAAATAAATGAAGAGGAAATAGGCAACCTGCCTGAAAAATAATTCAGAGTAATGATAGTAAAGATAATCCTAAATCTTGGAAATAGAATGGAGGCAAAGGCTGAGAAAATATAAGAAATATTTAATAAGAACCTAGAAGAACTAAAGAACAAACAGCAAATAACAACACGGTAACTGAAATGAAAAATACACTAGAAGGAATCAATAACAGAATAACTGAAGCAGAAGAACAAATAAGTGAGCTGGAAAATAAACTGGCAGAAATAACTGCCACAGATCAGTTAAGCAGATAAAAGAATGATAAGAAATTAGGACAGTCTCAGAGACCACTGGGACAACACAAAATACACCAGCGTTTGAATTACAGAGATCCCAGAAGAAGAGAACAAAAAGACTGGGTCTGAGAAAACATTTGAAGAGATTGTAGATGAAAGCTTCCCTAAGATGGGAGAGCAAAAAACTCACTCAAGTCCAGGAAGTGGAGGGTCCTATACAGAACCCAAGGAGAAACAACCAAACATATTAATCAAATTGACAAAAAATTAAGCTCAGAGAAAAACAAATATGAAAAGCATCAAGGGAAAAGCAACAAATAACAAAAAAATGAATCTCCAAAAGGTTAGCAATTTCTCCACAGCAACTCTACAGGTCAGAAGGGAGGGGATGATATATTTAAAGTGGTGAAAAAGAAAAATCTACAATCAAGATTACTCCATCCATCTAGGATCTCATTCAGATTCGATGGAGAAATCAAAAATTTCATAGGCAAGCAAAGTTTAAAAGAATTCAGCATCATCAAACCAGCTTTACAACAAATACTAAAGGAACTTCTCTAGGTGGGAAACACAAGACCCCCCAAAACAAATCCAAAACAATTAAGAAAGTGTTAGTAAAAACATACATATGGATAATTAGCATGAATGTAAATGGTTTAAATGCTCTAACTGAAAGATACACTGGCCAAATGGACATAAAAATGAGACCATATATATGCTGTCTACACGAGACCCAGTTCAGATCTAGGGACACAAGCAGACTGAAAGTGAAGAGATGGAAAAAGGTATTCCATGCAAGTGGAAATCAAAAGAAAGCTGGAGCATCAATACTCATATCAGACAAAATAGATTGTGAAAAGAATGCTGTTACAAGAGTCAAGGAAGAAGATATATCAGTTACAAATATTTATGCACACAACATAGGAATATATCAATACATAAGGAAAACACATGCCATAAAAGGGGAAATCAAGAGTAACCCAATAATAGTGGAGGACTTCATATCCTACTTACACCAATGGACAGCTCATTCAGACAGAAAATAAACGAGGAAACACAAGCCTTAAATAACACAATAGGTCAGATCAACTTAATGGATGTTTACAGGGCAATCCACCCCAAAGTGGCAGAACACATTCTTCTCAAGTGTGCAGAGAACATCCTCCAGGATATATCACATCTTCGGTCAAAAATCAAGTGTTGGTAAGTTTAAGAAAACTGCAATCATATCAAATATCGTTTCTGACCACAATACTATGAGATTAGAAATCAGTTACAAGAAACAGAACTATTAAAAAATAGAAATACATGGAAGCTAAAAAATATGCTACTAAGTAACCAAAAAGTCACCAAGGATTTCAAAGGAGAAACTGAAAAAAATAGAAAAAAGTGACAAATAAAATATGATGACCCAAAACTTATGAGACACAGCAAAAGCAGTTCTAAAAGGAAAGTTGATAGCAATTCAATCCTACCTCAAAAACAAAAAACAAAAAAAACAAATTAACAACCTAACTTTACACCTAAAGCAACTAGAGTAAAGAAGAACAAAAACAACATCAACAATAATAATAAAAGCAAAAAAAAAAAAAAGACACCAAAGTTAGCAGAAAGAAATAAATCATAAAGCTCAGAGTAGAAATATATGAAATAGAAATGAATAAAAGGATAACAAGACCTAAAATAATAAATTAAATATATCTAAAAAGCCTCTTGATGAAAGTGAAAGAGGAGAATGAAAAAAGTTGGCTTAAAGCTCAACATTCAGAAAATGAAGATCATGGCATCTGGTCCCATCACTTCAAGGGAAATAGATGGGGAAACAGTGGAAACAGTGTCAGACTTTATTTTTTTTGGCTCCAAAATCACTGCAGATGGTGATTGAAGCCATGAAATTAAAAGATGCTTACTCCTTGGAAGAAAAGTTATGACCAACCTAGATAGCATATTCAAAAGCAGAGACATTACCTTGCTGACTAAGGCCTGTCTAGTCAAGGCTATGGTTTTTCCTGTGGTCACGTATGGATGTGAGAGTTGGACTGTGAAGAAGGCTGAGTGCCGAAGAATTGATGCTTTTGAACTGTGGTGTTGGAGAAGACTCTTGAGAGTCCCTTGGATTACAAGGAGATCTAACCAGTCCATTTTGAAGGAGATCAGCCCTGGGATTTCTTTGGAAGGAATGATGCTAAAGCTGAAACTCCAGTACTTTGGCCACCTCATGCGAAGAGATGACTCATTGGAAAAGACTCTGATGCTGGGAGGGATTGGGGGCAGGAGGAGAAGGGGATGGCAGAAGATGAGATGGCTGGATGGTATCACTGACTCGATGGACGTGAGTCTGAGGGAACTCTGGGAGTTGGTGATGGACAGGGAGGCCTGGCGTGCTGCGATTCATGGGGTCGCAAAGAGTCGGACACGACTGAGTTACTGAACTGAACTGGATTGAAAAGTTGATTTTCAAGAAAATAAAGAAAACTGACAAATAGTAGACAGATCATCAAGAAAAAATAGATCAAAGACTCAAGTCAGTTAAATTAGAAATAAAAAAGAAGTTACAACCAACAACACAGAAATATCTAGGATCATAAGAGGCTAATAGAAGCCAATAAAATGGACAAACCTGAAGAAATGGACACATTCTTAGAAAGATACAAACTTCTAAGACTGAACCAGGAAGAAATAGGAAATATAAATAGACCAATTACAAGTAATGCGATTGAAACTCTAATTAAGAGTCTTCCAACAAACTAAAGTCTGAGGCCAGATGGCTTCACAGGCAAAATCTATCGAACATTTAGAGAACAGATATCACTTGTCCTCAAACTCATCTAAAAAATTGCAGAGGGAGGGTCACTCCCAAACTCATTCTATGAGGCAATGATCATCCTAATAGGAAAATCAGACAAAGATATAACAAAAAAGAGAAAACTATAGATCAATAACACTGATGAACATAGACACAAAAATCCTCAACAAAATCCTAGGAAATAGAATCCAACAACACATTAAAAGGATCATACACCATGATAAAATAGGATTTATCCAGTGATTCAAGGATTCTTTAACATATCAAAATCAATCCATGTGATATACCATATTAATAAATTAAAGAATAAAACAATATGATCATCTCAATATATGCAGAAAAAGTTTTGGGAAAAATTCAACACACATTTATGATAAAAACTCTCCAGAAACTGGGAATAGAAGGAACCTGCTTCAACATAATAAAGGCCATATATGACAAACCACAGCAAATATCATTCTCAATGCTGAACAACTGAAAACATTTCCTCTAAGATCAAGAACAAGAGAAAGATGTTCACTCTTGCCACTCTTATTTGACATAATTTTGGAAGTCCTAGTCACAGCAACCAGAGGAGAAAAAAAGAAATAAAAAGAATAAAAACTGGAAAAGAAATAAAACTGGTATTGTTTGCAGATGATGTGAAACTGTACATAGAATATCCTGAAGATGCCACTAGAAAACTACTAAAGCTAATTGGTGAATTGGCTAAAGTTGCAGGATACAATATTAATGCACAGAAATCTCTTGCATTGTTATACATTAACAACAAAAGACTAGAAAAGGAAATTAAGGAAACAATCTTATTTACTATTGCATCAAAAATTATCAAATGCTGAGGAATAAACCTATGAGAGGAGGCAAAAGACCTTTACTGAGAAAACTATAAAACACTGATGAAAGAAATCAAAGACAACACAAAGAGATGAAGAGATACACTATGCTCTTGGATTGAAAGAATCAACATTATAAAAAGAACTATTACTACCCAAAGCAATATACAGATTTTAGTGCAATCTATCAAACTGCCAATGTCATTTTTTTCACAGAATTAGAACAAAAAATTTCACAATATGAATGGAAACATGAGACCCCAAATAGCCAAAGAAATCTTGAGAAAGAAAATGGAGCTGGAGGAATCAGGCTCCATGACTTCAGACTATACTACAATGTTACAATAATCAAGATTATACAGTACTGTCACAAAATCAGAAATAGAGATCAATGGTACAGGATGGAAAACTCAGAGATAAACCCACATACCTGTGCTCACTTAATGTATGACAAAGGAGGCAAGACTATAGAATGGAGAAAATAGTTTTTTCAATAGGTAGTGCTGAGAAAATTGAACAGGTAAGAATGAAAACGGAATACTCCCTAACACCGTAACCAAAAATAAACTCAAAGTAAATTAAAGACCTAAATGTAAAACTGGACACTATCAAACTCTAGAGGTAAAGAAAGGAAAAACACTTTGACAAAAATCACAGCAAGATCTTTTTGACCACCTCAGAGTAATGAAACAAAAAGAGCACGCAAAAATAAACAAATTGGACCTAATTAAACTCAAAATCTTCTACAGAGCAAAGGAAACCATAAATAAGATAAAAAGACAGACTTTAGTTATTTTGCAAACAAAATAACTGACAGACGATTAATCTCCAAAAATAGAAACAGCTCATGCAGCAAAATACCAAAACAACAAAAAACCCAATCAAAAAAATGGGCAGAAGACATAAGTAGACATTTCTACAAAGACGACATACAGATGGTCAGAAGCATGTGAAAAGATATTTGATATCACTAATTATTAAAGAAATGCAAATCAAAACTAAGGAAGTATCATCTCACACCATTTATAATGGTCATCACCAAAAATCTACAAACAGTAGCGCTTCCCTGGTGGTTCAGTGGTAAAGAATTTGCCTGCCAATGCAGGAGACAATGTTTGATCCCTGATCTGGGAAGACCCCACATGCAGCTAAGCTCATGCACCACACTACTGAGTCTGTGACCTAGAGCTCAGGAGCCACAACTACTAAGCCCTCATGTCACAACTTCTGAGGCCTGTGCATCCTAGAGCCTGTGCTCCACAGCAAGAGAAGCCACCTCAATGAGAAGCCCGCGTGCTGCAACTAGAGAAAGTCCATGCACAGCAACTAAGACCTAGCACAGCCAAAAATAAATTAAATTATTTTTTTAAAAGATATTCTGGAAGGGAATCTCTTAGTTTAAAAAAGGAAAGAAAAAAAAAGAAAACTACAAACAATAAATATTGGAGAAGGTGTGGCAAAAAGGGAACCCTCTTGCATTCTTAGTAGAAATGTAAACTAATAAACCCACTATAGAGAACAGATGGAAGTTTCTCAGGAAACTAAAAATAAAACTCCCATGTGACCCAGAAATCCAATTCTTGGGCATATATCCTGAGAAAACCACAAAGCAAAAAGACACATGTATAACAATGTTCATTGCAGCACTATTTATAATAGGCAGGACATGGTGGCAGCCTCAATGGCCATCAACAGAAGATTGGATGAAGAAGATTTGTTACACATATACAATGGAATATTCCTCAGCCATTTAAAGGAGGAAAATAGTGCCATTTTCAGAGATGTGGATATACCTAGGGACTGTCATACAGAAGAAACAAGGCAAAGAGAGAGAAAAAATATAATACATTAAGGCATATATTTAGAATCTAGAAAACTAGTATAGATGAACCTATTTGCAGGGCAGGAATAGAGGTGCAGATGTAGAAAACAGACAGGTGGATATAGGTGGAGAAGGTGATGGTGAGATCAATTGGGAGATGAAAAGAGACACGTATAATTTGCCATGAATAAAACAGAGAGCTAGTGGGAACCTGCTCTACAGCACAAGGTACTTAGCTTGGCACTCTGTGATGACCTAGATGGGTGGGTTGGGGAGGGAGTGGGCAGGAGGTCCAAGAAGGAGGGGATATATACACCTATAGCTGATTCACTTTGTTGTACAGCAGAAACTAACACAGTATTGTAAAGCAACTATACTCCAATTAAAAGAATTTGTCAAAAAAAAATCTACAAATAATGCTGGAGAGGGTATGGAGAAAAGGGAACCCTCCTATACTGTTGGTGAGAATGTAAATTGGTATAACCACTATGAAGAATAGTATGGAGGTTCCTTAAAAAGCTAAAAATAGAACTACCATATGACCTATCATCCCACTCTTGGGTAAATATCCATAGAAAACCATAATCCAAAAGCATACATGCACTCCTCCAAATTGGAAAAGAAGAAGTAAAACTCTCACTGTTTGCAGATGACATGATCCTCTACATAGAAAACCCTAAAGACTCCACCAGAAAATTACTAGAGCTAATCAATGAATATAGTAAAGTTGCAGGATATAAAATCAACACACAGAAATCCCTTGCATTCTTATACACTAATAATGAGAAAGTAGAAAACGAAATTAAGGAAACAATTCCATTCACCATTGCAACGAAAAGAATAAAATACTTAGGAATATATCTACCTAAAGAAACTAAAGACTTATATACAGAAAACTATAAAACACTGATGAAAGAAATCAAAGAGGACACTAATAGATGGAGAAATAT
>SJYX01006748.1:12308-30315 GCA_006410675.1 Oreotragus oreotragus | reverse complement strand
CTCACACCATTTCTCTGAGAGACAGAAGCTTCCTTCCCCAGGAAGTGGCAAAACCTATGCAGGTGGGTCCTGGTCTGTGAAAATGTGACACAGTTTCCCCCCTTTGGCAAATCCCTGACCTGTGTTTGGATCTCCAAGCAGCCAGATTCCTGTGATCTTCTTTAGTGTGTTACTGGTATCCATGGCTTCCTTCTGGTAGAACTTCTTAGAGGTCTCCATGGTAAAAACTG
This sequence comes from Oreotragus oreotragus, assembly GCA_006410675.1. Lineage (NCBI taxonomy): Eukaryota > Metazoa > Chordata > Mammalia > Artiodactyla > Bovidae > Oreotragus > Oreotragus oreotragus. The sequence goes on along the minus strand of SJYX01006748.1, from coordinate 30,085 downwards.
CTGCATTCTTCACTGTTTACAATGGCCAAGACATGGCAGCAACATAAATGTTCATCAACAGAGGAATGAATAAAGAAGTGGTACATAAGGTATATTTACATATGGAATATAGTTTTTAAAAAGATACAAATAAACTTACTTACAAAACAGAAGCAGGCTTAAAGATATTGGAAACAAACTTACAGTTATCAAATGGAAAGGTGGGGCATGGGGGAATAAATCAGGAATTTAGGATGAACACATACACTCTACTATATATAAGATAGATAACCAACAAGACATAGGAAACTCATAGCCAGCAAGACACAGGAAACTATCAAATATTCTGTGATAACCTATATGAGAAGGAATCTGAAAAAGAATGAATATATTTATATATATAGCTGAATCACTTTGCTGTAGATCTAAAACTAGCACAACACTGTAAATCAAATGTACTCCAATAATATTAAAATGGTAATTTTTTTAAAAAAAAAAAAGCTTGTCTGAAAATTTCAAAATAATCAGCCAATATTGGACACTTTACAGCATTTAATTCAGGAAGTACAATTGAAAATTTCCAGCTCTTAGGGGCTTAATACTTAGTTTTATGTCACAAATTCCTATTTGCTTTAACTTCAGTTTTATGTTTATATTTCCTCAGAGGTAATGTCCCTGAAAAGTCCATCAGGCATTTCACTGTGAGTAAAATGGAAAGGGAAGTATACTCTATACTTGTGGATTCATAAGTCACCTATACTGTGTGAAATAGAGCAATTATACATAGCTGAAGTGTATACATTGGTATGTATAAAACCAATAGAAAGCAGCTAGTCACTAATACATCCATAATTTGAAAACCCAGTCAACTGAGATCATATACCTAAATTTGGTGTCCTAGAAACTTATCAAGAACCAAAGTAAATAGTTTTTGATGGTATCCAAGGGGGGAAAAAAAGGCTTCACTGATGGTTCAGTTAGTAAAGAATCTGCCGGCAATGCAGGAGACCCTGCTCAATTCCTGGGTTGGGAAGATCTGCTGAAGGGATAGGCTGCCCACTCCTGCATTCTTGGGCTTCCCTTGAGGCTCTGCTGGTAAAGAATCTGCCTGTAATGTGGGAGACCCAGGTTCAGTCCCTGGGTTGGGAAGATCCCCTGAGAAGGGAAAGGGTACCTACTCCAGTATTCTGGCCTGGAGTACTCCATGGACTCTATAGTCCATGGGATCACAAAGAGTCGGACATGCCTGAGCAACTTTCACTTTCAGATGGAAATGGGATTCTCAGGTGGCCCTAGTAGTAAAGAACCCATTTCCAATGCAGGATACATAAAAGACATGGGTTTGATCCCTGGGTTGGGAAGATCCCCTGGAGAAGGGCATGACAACCCACTCCAGTCTTCTTGCCTGGAGAATCCCATGGACAGAGGAGCCTGGCAGGTTACAGTCCATAGGGTCGCAAAGAGTCAGACACGACTGAAGTGACTTAGCATGCAGCATGCAGATAAAAATGGATGTTAACAGTCACTGGTCCAACTGCTCTTGTAAAACTTAGGAAGACAAGTTGAAACATCAAATAGTTTGGATTCTAGGATCTCAATAATTAGCTACATTTCCATCAAGGAAATGGGAATGACTACTTCCTTTCAATCACCGGATTGGTGCCCTTCCTAATCTGTTCTCTTTTTTACAACCTTGGAAATCTTTTTAAAGTACAAATCTGGCCAAGTCACACCTATGCTTATAACTGTTCAATGTCTTTCTTTGCTCTTAGGGTTAAGTTGAAACTTCTTAACATGTATTATAGCTTCAGCTGGTCTGATTTCAGTCTATTTCTTTCTTCATCCTTATTTTAGTCTACTCCTCCTCTTATTTTAATACTGTGTTCAGGGTTTCTTGACCTCAGTACTAGTCTATTGTAATAAAGTGTTTATTTTCATACATCTACCTTTTGGTTTGTGGTCTCCTCCATGAAGATGGAGATCATATTTATGCTGTTTATTGTTGTAACATTAGTGCCTATCATAGTGCTTGGGATATGAAATAAAGTATTAGTGGAAATTATAAGATTTGGGACCAGTAGGAGAAAGTATCTTTTATAATCTACATAGATGGCAGCTCAGTGTGTTCATCTATGCCCCATTTATGTTTTTATCAGGGGGAAGTTGTTGGAGGTGGGGCAGATCATAATAGAATAAAAGGCTTCAATGCTTGTTATATTTGAAATGATTCAATGTTTTAGACATTATAGATCACCAAGCATCATTACAAACTTCCATCAATGTGATAAAGATTATGAAAATTTAAAGACAGCACCAAAATGCTCAGACTCTGTGTGACTTGTGGAGTTTCCTTTATTGGTTACATGTAAACAAAGCCAGCCACAGCAATAACAGTTAAGCTCAGGGTATGAGCTCCTTGCATGGTTGATCCATTCTTTACACATCATTTTTTAAATAATGGAGTTTCTGTAAATCTACACTGACTTATACTAACAAGAAACATAAATGTTAGCTCCATGATGGGAAATATCATAACCATGGTAAAAGGATATATGTTTGGGGGTTGATCTTCAGGAATTTTCCTTACCCTGTGGTCTAGAGCCCAAAGTGCACAGATCTAGAGAAGCTTCAGATCAGTGCTGAAGCTTTTGAAGAGATTTAATATAGAAATCTTTGTGACATCATCTATATTATGCCCAAAATTGTGTCAGTAAAATTGGGAGAAATTGAAAAGAGGCAATACCCTTATATAAATACCCTAAAATGACATGTAGTTCTTAGGAAACATTTTCTTGTTTTTATATTTGTAATTTCTTCCCTTTCTCATGTGCTCCTCAGGAATCAGGAAATATTTCTCTTTCATATAAAAAAACTGAATTTCCTTTTATATAAATGTGGTATCAAAAGCTTCAAAATATCACCATTTTGTTTCTTACTATAAATCAACATTTATTATGTATATATTTAAGCTTCCTGCTCCTGGGGCTTTTGCTGTTGTTGTTAGCCTGAGTAAATGTGGTAGCCATGTTAATAAAAAATATCAATGGCACTATTTCTACTTTACAGTTTTAAGAACGTGATATCTGAGTCATTTAAATCATGGAACTAGTGAAATAGCTTTTGCATCAAAGCTTACTTAACATTGGTCCTCCCTTGTGGCTCAGCTAGTAGAGAAACCGCCTGCAGTGTGGCAGACCTGGGTACAATCCCTGGGTTGGGAAGATCCCCTGGAGAAGGGAAAGGGTACCCGCTCCAGTATTCTGGCCTGGAGAATTCCATGCACTATGCACTGTATAGTCCATGGGGTCGCAAAGAGTCAGACACGACTGAGTGACTTACTCACACACACACAGACACATACATATTACTTAACACGACTGAGTGACTTACTCAGACACACACAGACATACACACATATTACTTAACATTTAGCCAAAACCAATCAGGAGATATTCATACTGCTTTCTTAGTATAGAGATGTTTACCTAACCAATGCATTTGTTCACTAATTTGATAAATATTTATAGAGAGCTTATTATGCTTCCCTGGTGGCTCAGAGGTTAAAGCGTCTGCCTCCAATGCGGGAGACCTGGGTTCGATCCCTGGGTCGGGAAGATCCCCTGGAGAAGGAAATGGCAATCCACTCCAGTATTCTTGCCTGGAAAATCCCATGGATGGAGAAGCCTAGTAGGTTACAGTCCACGGGGTCGCAAAGAGTCGGACACGACTGAGCGACTTCACCTCACCTCACCTATTATATGCTAAACATTTTTTGTAAGTTTTGGAGATATAGTGGTGAACAGACTTGGTCTCTGCCCATATGAAGCTTAATATATATATAGTGGGTGAGATGACATCTACCAGGCACAAAATAAAGTTGATTTCAGCTGTCAAAATGTGTAGAGTTGTCAGATATGACCTTTAAGATAGATAAAGTTTGAAGTTTTACTCTGTACCCAGTATATATTTAGAGTTCCTATTTATATTCATTATCCAGAAAAATAAAAAGAGACAAATATCTTTTCTATCCAAAGTCAAATGTCTTTTATAAACATTTTAAAAGTATTAGAAATTCCAGTGTGATGCAGACTCTTAATATTTTCTCTCCTGTATTTTAAACAGGAATACCTAAGAAGGACAGAGACTGTGGGAAATGACAAACCTGATTTACCGCTCAGTCAAGACAAGTTTTCTGTGTCCTTTCTTAGGGTGCAATTTAAATTTTGTGTCGTAATTGCTATCTTTCAGACTGGATGGATCTACTCATTATTATCTTGGAGAATAACAGGATCAAGAAAAAATAGGGTGTCACAAGTGACAGGCTATTAGCATTAGGCAATGGCAAAGAACACTTACTGGTAAGTGGTTGGGCTGACATTGATCCGTCGAGGATGACTTCCTGATTCAAATTTGCTTGCCAGAGTGACATTATTTCCAAACAGGCAATATCGTGGCATTCTTACCCCCACAACTCCAGCCAGCACAGAGCCTGAGTGAATGCCTATCCTCATCTAAAAAAGAAAAGGAAAAAGAAAAAGGATATGTTTATGTTTTCATTTGGTGTGCAGTTATTTTAATGAGAGGTTGTTAATGTTGTTCAGTCGCTATGTCATGTCCAACTCTTTGTGACCCCATGGACTGCAGCATGCCAGTCTTCTCTGTCCTTCAACATCTCCCAGAGTTTGGTCAAACTCATGTCCATTGAGTCAGTGGTGCCATCCAATCATCTCACCCCCTCCTTCCCCTCAATCTTTCCTAGAATTAGGGTCTTTTCTAGTGAGTTAGCCCTTTGCATCAGGTGACCAAAGTATTGGAATTTCACTTCAGCTTCAGCGTCAGTCCTTCCAATGAATCTGAAAGGGTTGATTTCCTTTAGGATTGACTCATTTTATCTCCTTCCTGTCCAAGGGACTCTTAAGAGTGCTCACAAGCACTGCAACTTGAAAGCATCAGTTCTTTGGTGCTCAGCCTTCTTTATGGTCCAACTCTTACATCCATATATGACTACTGGAAAAGCCATAGCTTTGACTATGAAGACCTTTGTCGGCAAAGTGGTGTCTCTGTTTTATAATACACTGCCTAGGTACTGCTGAACTATTAGACTCCTAGCTTCTCAAAGACAGGAACTGAGGGTCTTAGTTATTTTTATCAGCCATATCTGGACTATTTTACTATTGGCGAACACAGATATTGTGGAAAAAAATGAATGAATGGTTTATTATAAGAAAAAACACTACATTTAATTTTCTACATGAATCCAGTTGTGTTTTATGTTAAATCAGGTTTATTTGTACCTAATATGCTCTAAATGTTCTCCCTCCAGTTATTCTCACTAAAACCTTCTTTTTTCCTTCATAGCATTAAACACAATTATAAATTAAATGTTTATATTTATTTTTATCTGTTCACTTAAAATATTTTCCTATTTTAGATTTCTTTTTCTAAATTTACTAATCTTCTCTTTGTAAAATCTTATCTATTGCTAATCACATCCAGTGCATTTTTCTTTTTAGATACTGTGATTTTCATTTCTCAACATTCAATTTGAACATTAAAAAATCTTTCAGGTATCAAATTAATTTTTTTCCCTTTTTATTAAAGTTTTATTTGTACTTAAAAGGAAAAATATATATTTTTAAATTAAACATTTCTTTTTGTTTTTCTTTAACATGGTGTTTTGTTGTTGTTTAGTTGCAAATCCTGTCTGACTCTGTGACCCCGTGGACTGTAGCCTGCCAGGCTCCTCTGTCCATGGAATTTCCAAAGCAAGAACACTGGAGTGGGTAGCCATTTCCTTCTCCAGGTCAAATTAATTTTTGAACATACAGAATACTAGTAAAATAACTGTTTTAATACTTTTGCCTATTAATTCTAACATAGGCTCCAGTTCTGTGTCAATTTTGATTGACCAATTTTTCTCATTATTATAGGTTATATTTTTCAGCTCTTCTGCCTAGTAATTTTTGGTTAGATATCATGAATTGACTTTGTTGAATGCTGGTTATTTTTATATTCTTATATATATTCTTGAGCTTTGTCCTTGGATGGGGTCAAGGTACTTGGAAACAGTTTTTCTTTTTTCTTCCAAGTCTTGCTTTTTAAAATTTGTTAGGCAAGTCATGAGCTGTGTTTCATGTAGGACTAATTATTTCCCACTACTGAGGGAAGAACCTTCTGAATATTATACCAAATGCCTATGATTTATGAGGTTTTTCAGTCGTCCTCGTGGGATTAGACATTTTTTAAAAGTCCTGTGTGAATTCTGGGAATTTTTTTCCTAATCTTTTCAGGTGTTTTTTCCCCACTGGGCTAAGGTAGTTTTGTCACATACAAACAATTATCAGTAATTTAAGGAACATATAGGAGGCCCATTGGAAGATCTCTGGTAGTCCCTGTACAACTCTCTTAGTGGCACTCTGTCCATGAATTCTAGCTTTCTTGGTCTTCATAGACTCTCAGCTTCAACTCTTCAACTTGGGGAGTTTATTGAGCTCCTCCTGATTTGTCTTTCCCTAAACGACTTGAACATGTCCCCCCAAAATATGCCAGGGAAATCATATGTTCCCTTTTGTTCTCTTGACTCTCAGGCATCACTGCCTTCCATTGCCTAATGTCCAATGTCATGAAACTGTTCTTTTGTACATTTTGTCCATATTTTTAATTGTTGATGGTGGGAGTATAAATGCAGCCCTTGTTTTTCCACATTTGGTGGAAGCAGAGATGAGACATATTTTATTTTAGGAATGCAAGTTACCTTAAAAATTTAGGCTTATATCTGATGAGAGATTGTCTATTTGGATTTAAAAGTTAAAAAAGGCAATTGCTAGCATGAGCTCCTATGCCTGACACAAAGTGAGGCTAAACAAACCAAAATGCTGGAGTTTGGAGCAGAGAAAGTTTTGTTGCTGAATGATGCAAGGAGACAGGTAGCTCATGCTCCAAAAAAATTTCAAGGTCCACAAAGTGTTTCGGCAAAGCATTTTTAAAAGTCAGGTGAAGGAGGGGGCTTGTCAGGTATGTGTATATGATCGGTTCATGCACAGTTCTCTGATTGGCTGATGGTGAGGTAACAGGGTGGTGTCACAACAGTTAACATTATCAGGCACTAGGAGGCACAGGGTTATGTGTTCATGATCATGAAGTAGTTAACAGCTACCATTTGGTGAGGGGCAGGGGTTCATAATTGTAAAACTCAGGAAATGCACATCAAACATTATTATCTAGGTACCTCAGAGAGGACATGTGGGAAGGCCTGTCCCAGGAAAGCCCCATAGGATCCTGCTCAGTTATATAATGAACAGTAGTATTCCTTATAAACAAGCATAAAGCACTGTTTCCTAATATTAGCAAATCATTTTGACAAAATATTATTATATATCTTTGGGCTTCTATTTGCTTTCAGAGGGTTTATTATATTAAATTAATTTAGGACTGCCTAAAAGCACCCAGACCTTAAATATTGTCAAGTTATTGATAATTAAAGGTTGACAAAGATGTCAGGTTGGACCTGTGATCTTTTTAAGTGGAAAGACAGCAGGAATTATCAAATAGACACATTGTACAGCCTCTATATTCTGTGTTTTTAGTCTCAGAAGAAGACTCCATACCTCACACAAACTATATTGAAGGGTTATATGGTTCCACCTCTGCCTCATTTCAAAAGACCTGAAGCTGTTTCTTGTTTCAAAACCAAATTATCATAATGATAATTATTATAAAAACAACAAAAAATACTGAAGACAAAACCCCCAGTATTCTTGAGAAAGGTTGATGGAGAAATGGTCATTTTGAAAAACCCTTATCTCTTAGAAGACTACAATAAACTATGCACAAGAATATCAACAAACACAAAAATTGCTCAGATTCAGTATTTCTGTCACTATTTATAATGCAACAGGACTCAGAAAATTACTTACTCTTGGATGTAAGGACATACCATTAAGAACTTACAAGCTTAATCATAAGACTCTATTCATTATTTTATTTTTACTTTTTTAAACAACTTTTTGAGATTTCCTAGTAATTGTTACTTTATAAAGAAATCACTGATTGCCACATTCAGAATCTGCCAAAAGGATGTAGCAGGTAGGCAAAGGAGAGCTACTTTTAACGGGCAGTGAGGGATTTAGATTTATTTTGGCGAGATTAAACTTCAATTGGTTAACCATCAATAACATTTACATCCATCTAGTCAGTATATCCTAGTTAAAGAGGATTGCTTTGCATTAAACCAGTAGTTGTCAACTGGGGCCATCTGTGCCCCTCAGTAGACATTTGACAATGTCTGGAGACTTTTTTTTTTTTTCACAACCGGGATGGAGAACTACTACTGGCATCTTTTCAGTAGAGCTAGGGCTTCCCTTGTGGCTCAGCTGGTAAAGAATCCACCTGCAATGTAGGAGACCTGGGTTCTATCCCTGGGTTGGGAAGATCCCCTGGAGAAGGGAAAGGCTACTCACTCTAGTATTAGGGCCTGGAGAACTCCATGGACTGTATAGTCCATGGGATCACAAAGAGTCGGACATGACTGAGCAACTTTCACATTCACAGAGATTCCCAGGTTACCTTCCTCATGTGAAAGAATTTTCCAGTCTAAATTAGCAATAGTGCTGAGATTGAGAAACCCTGCATTAAACAGATATACAATACATGTTTTAATAAGATCAATGCTTTGGTGAATAACACTAGACTTCACTTTTCAGAGAAAGTTTATGAAAAAAATTGTGATTGTCCTAGGGATTTATTGAAAAACAGTAACTTTAAGATCTGTCTTGACGTTAGGATATCTATTACTCAATCTTCCATACTTATATGAAATGTATGAAATAATGCAAAACTTAGGGGTATATAAAAATTCCCAATAATCAAAAGATCCAGTTATTTTCATTATACTCTACTGATTATTTGCTAAGGAACATAAACAACTGCATTTTAAGATAATATTTCTTTGAAAACTCTTAAAAAGAGAAGGCTTACATAGGTCAATCTCAGCTAGTCAAAACTGTTCTGATTTAGGTAAGTAGGAATGTTTAGATTGAGAGGGCAGCACAGATTCACTAGTCTAGCTCCCTCAGTTTAGAAATAAAGTCAAAAGAAGCACAATGAAAAGAACAAATTAGTGTCAGAGCTAGCTATGGACCATAGGTTAGTTGACTCTGGGTTTAATGCACTACAAAAAACACCCAAACTAAAAATATATATATATTCTTGGGCTGTTTTTACAAGGCCTATCAGACCAAAGAAGACAGTTAAAAAAAAAAAAAAAGATTTAAATTGGCTTGCCTACTTTACATACACAAAAGGACTAGAGCTTTACAATTGAAACTCAAAAAAGAAAAAAAAAAAGTTATGCATTCATTAAGTCCAGGACCAGAAGACTTCCGCCCCTCTTCCATCCTTGTTCATGCTTGTGTGTGTGCTCAGTTGTTTCCATCATGTCTGACTCTTTGCGACCCTACGGACTGTACCCTGACAGGTTTCTCTGTCCATAGGAATTCTCCAGGCAAGAATACTGGATTGCCATGCCCTCCTCCAGGGGATCTTTCTGATCCAAGGATCAAACCTGCATCTCTTATGTCTCCTGCATTTGCAGGTGGGTTCTTTACTACTAGTGCCACCTGGCTTCTCCACACTAAAGCTTTCTAACTGGCCTCCTCACCATATCCCCCAAATGCGTAGTATACCCACGCCTCTGAGTTTTTACTCATGTTAATAGCCTCACGTGAAATGCCATCCAGATGCTTTACTAGATACTCAGAGTATAAAGAAGAACCAAAAAATGTATGTACCCTTTCTTCTGGGAGTTTTCATCTGAAGTAAAAGAGTAGCTAATTAAAATTATAGGAAATGGTAAACAATTGAAATGCTTTTTTAAAGTACATAAAAAAAAAGTTTTTAAAAAAGAAGGAAATGTGTAGGCAGTAGAGGGGTACGGTTGACCAAGTCAGGGACATGAAATCACCCTTAAATAATCTTTGAGCTTTGTGCTGAAGAAGGAATGATTTTGGCTAGGTGGAGAGGGGTGGCACAGTTGTAGTTAGAGGAGTGGGAGTTAAAATGAAAATAACAGGCAAAGATCCTAAAACCTAAAGAGATTTGGTACATTTCAGCACCGAAGCAAGGCAATTCAATGTGGCTCTTGCTTAAAGAAAATGTAGGAGAGAGAGGCAATAAAGCTGAGGGAGTATGCCTTGCAGATCACACAGAATAAGATTTCTCACACAGAACTAAGATTTCTCACACAGAATAAGATTTCTCATACAGAACTAAGATTTCTTAGTTCTATTGACATTTTGGGTCAGATAATTCCTTTCAGGGAGAAGTTGTATTGAACATTGTAGGATGCTAAGAGTCCCTGGCCTCTATCCACTAAATGCTAGTTGTAGATTGAAAGCAGAGATTATATTTGGGTAGTTTTGTTGAATAACCTAAAAGGTATAGGCTTTATAAGCATTCCCAGTTCCATTATCTACTTAATAGTGGAAAGCATTCTCAAGCCAATAGCACTATGATTTTCTTTCTTTTTTTAATGTTTTTTTTGAAATATATATATATATATATAATGATTTTTTTAGGCCATTTTCTTTCTCCTACTCCAGGTCCAGGAGTAGGCCCTGACTGGTAAGTGTGTGTCAGTCCTCCAGTGTTAGTAATTAATTTAAACAGTTTAAATAATTACTTTAAAAATTTTAAATGGCACTTTAAGCGAGGTCATTAACATGAGTAAAAACGCAGAGACATTGGATATACTAGGCAATTTGAGGATCTGGTGAGTAGGCCAATCAGAAAGATTTAGTGTGGAGAAGCATGAACAAATTTAAGCTAATGGGAGAGAGAGAGAATCTCAGAAATTATGTGATTGCTACAAAAAGAGACCTCTTTTCCCCAAGAGGATGTGTTACACATTTTGAAGAGGACACAATGTTCCATTTTGGAACTATGATGTTGAGGCTTGGAGCTTCAGGGGACCACCTTATGGAGCCTGAGAAGGAAGCTAACATTGAGTAGGCAAACCAAAGGGAAAAAAGAAATCAAAGTCATAGTAACATCACATTTTTAGTTGTCTCTAGCCTCAGGTGAAGTTAGTCCTACCTCTTAGCTTTTCAGTAATGAGTCAGTGCATCCCTTAAGTGTGTCATCTTTTTTATTCTGTCATTTGCAAAACAAGGACTCAAGTCTTTCTGTTCACTAGCTATGGGGTTTTAGTCAAGTTAACTAGCCTATCAAAAGGTATGTATAAAATAATAATCATAGTACCTTTTCAGAGGGGCTGCTGGCAAAATCAAATGAGGTAAACTATAGGACAACAGTAGGCACTGAAAAAAAAATTTCCCTTTCCACATTTGGTGGTAGCCATTGCAATGCTTATGGTGTGAAGGATAAAGTCACATGCTTATTTATAACTCAGTAAATAGATAGTAGTGGAGAAGACTCTTGAGAGTCCCTTGGGCAGCAAAGAGATCAAACCAGTCAAACCTGAATATTCACTGGAAGAACTGATGCTGAAGCTGAAGCTCCAATACTTCAGCCACCTGATGAGAAGACCCAACTCTTTGGAAAAGATCCTGGTGCTGAGAGAGCTAACTTAGGCAGGTTGATAGGCAGTCCAGGGTCCTTTAAGAAGGAGGTGAAGATTCTCCCTCACCTTTTTCCTTAAGCCGTGTGCAACAATGTATCTTGCCTGAGAGAACTCGTTTTTCTTTAGATCTGGGGCCAATGAATATACAGCAATCATACATGTTACTCATGGAAAATGCTTTTCTTACACCCCATTATGCTTTTCTTAGTCTCTATGTTAATGATTATAATAATGGTAACAAATCTTGCCTGGGAACTTGTTTCTCAGCAACAATATACCTCACCCAGAAACACAGTTATACAGAACTCATTCCTTCTGGTTAATCTTGTACTAAAGTTGTCTCAGGATGTATGCCTTGGGAAAGGGTCTCGTGGAACTTTTATGACCTTGAGACTTTCTTTGTATCTATTCTCAGTAGCCAGTTAAAATTATATGACACTCTGCTTAAACCAGTGAGGTGGGTCCTCTCCTACGCTCTTCCAGTGCCTTTTACTGGAAGATTTCTCTATCCTTTTTCTCCTTAATGAAACTGTTACACAAAGCTCTGAGTGACTGAGACAGCATCTCAGGGAATCCCTCTCCTTTGGAGACCATGAATATGGGCACCATTCATCATCAGCTATCAATGCTGGGAACGATTTGAAGGCAGGTGGAGGAGAGGACGACAGAGGGTGACAAGGCTGATGGCATCACCGAATCAATGGACAGGAGTTTGGGTCAACTCTGGGAGAAGTGAAGGATAGGGAAGCCTGGAGTGCTGCAGTTCATGGGGTTGCAAACAGTTGGACATGACTGAGTGATTGAACAACAAAAACAACAAATAGATAGGTTTACTAATTCTGGAATGTCCAAGTGAAATTTAAATCATGATTAACATTATGCTCCTGAAATAGTTCTGTTTGAGCAAGATGAAATACTCAAAGCAAAATAGAAAATATGCAGTAGAAAAAGAAGGAAAATTTCCAGCAGAAAATTGCCAGTTAACTGCTTACTGATGTACGCATTTAAGTATGGTCCTTAGATTTATGTCCTGGAGAAGGAAATGGCAACCCACTCCAGTGTTCTTGCCTGGAGAATCCCATGGATGGAGGAGCCTGGTGGGGTACAGTCCATGGGGTTGCAAAGAGTTGGACACGACTGAGCGACTTCACTTCACACTTCACTTAGACTTATGTGATTAAGATTTTTAGCTTTTAAGAGTGGCCAAGATGGTGGAGTAGGAAGACTCTGAGGTCACATTTTCTCATGGGCATGCCAAAATTACAGAGCAACTTATCCATTGATAAGAAAGACCATTAATGGAAAAGATCATGTATAACTAAAATATCAAGAAGGAACCACAACAAGACAGGTAGGAAGATCAGATACACAGAATAGTCAAGATCAATACCCCAAGTGGGCAACTCACAAATGAGAGGGTTGTTACATGGCAGAGGTTCTCCCCAAAGAGTGAGAATTGTGAGCCTTACTCCAGGCTCCCCAGTCTCGGGGGTCTTACACCAGGATGACAAGACACCAGAATATGTGGCTTCAAAGGCTGAAAGGGCTTACTTTTGCAAAAGCCAGAGGGATATGGAAAATGTAAATGCTACTCTTAAAGGGCACACACAAAATCTCACACACTCTGGGACCCAGAACATGATCAGTAATTTGAAAAAAGCCTGGTTCAGATCCACCTACTGATTATGGAGAGAGGCACGAGGCAACTGGGTCTCACCTTAGGGACATAAACAAACACTGTGGCAGCAATTTGGGGGGATTCTTTCTATGAGAAAAATGGTGGTGCTGGCAAGCACAATTTTGGGACCGTCCCTCTAGCTTCTTAGCATTAGGACCCAGCTCTGCCCACTAGCATGTTTGCACTAAGTCTAGGATACCACAGGACAAGCAGCTAGCTGGCCAGGGCCAGAGGCCCTCCCACCAGCAGGGGACTGCCTTAAGACCCCCTGAACCCCCAGCCACTGTGGGACCCAGTCCTGCCACCAGCTGGCATATAACTATTTCAAGAACACCTGGACCCTGCAGCTAGAGACTTTTAAGACCAAGCTCTTCCCACTGATGGGCTAACACCAGCCTCAAAATTCTCCTGGGACCAAGCCATATCTCTGCCCACCAGTAGACAGACACCAGCATCAGGACTACCACAACCCCACAACTTGCTTTGCCAGGACCTAGCCAATCCACTAGCAGGCTGAATCAGTTCAAGGACCCCTTGGGCCTCAGTCTCATCCACCAGCAGGAGAAAACCAGCTCTGGGATAACCTTGGGCTCCACAATCTATAGGATCCAGTCCTACCCTATCCAGCTGTGTGAGGAATTGGCCCTGCCCAACACCAGGCTGACACGAGATCTTGATCTTCCATTTCCATAACTACCAATCTTGGAACCAAGCTCCACCCTCCAGTGAGCCAGAACTAACCTGGAGGCCCCCCCAGGACCCTGTCACTAGCCACTTTGTGACCTTACCCTGCCTTCCATGGTCTGGTAGCCACTGCAAAAGCAGAGCCCAGCAACTGACCAGAACAAGGCCAATCATGCCTACCAGACTACATACCGTAGTCAGCCAGTCACAAGAAAAGAATTTACATAGCCCACAAAAGGGGCACCCCTAGAGCATAGTGAACTGGTGACCAGAGGGGAGTGCACTGCTAAGACACATAGAAAGTCTCCTACCAAGGCCAGTTCCCAAGGTGGGAAAATGTTATCAACCTACTCAATATTAACACATAGAAATAAAAACGACAAATTAGGCAAAATGAGACAGCAGAGGATTATGATCCAAACAGAGGCACAAGATAAAGTCCCAGAACTAAGAGAAGCTGGATAAGCAATCTACCTTATATAAAAAAGGAATTACTGACCAATATCACTGGTGATCATAGATGCAAAAAAAAACAAAAAAAATCAACAAAATGTTAGCATACAGAATTCAAGAAGATGACACACCAAAATCAAATGAGTTTTATCCCATGGATGCATGGATGGCTGAATATCTGCAAATCAATCAATATGATATACCATATTAACAAACTGAAGAATAAAATCATATAATCATCTCAGGAGCTGCAGAAAATTTTTTTGACATAATTCATCATTCATTTATGATGATAAAAATTTTCAACAGAGTGATTATTGAGGGAATATACCTTAACATAATAAAGGTCATATATGACAAACCCATGGGCTTCCCAGGTGATACTAGTGGTAAAGAACCCGCCTGCCAACACAGGAGATGTAAGAGACACAGGTTTGATCCCTGGGTCGGCAAGATCCCATGGAAGAGGGTATGGCAACCCACTCCAGTTTTCTTGCCTGGAGAACCTGATAGATAGAGCCTGGCAGGGTCACAAAGAGTCAGACACTACTGAAGTGACTGAGCACACACACATGACAAACCCATAACCAACATTATACTCAACAGTGAAAAGATGAAAGTATTGCCCTAAGATTAGGAATAAGACAAGGATGCCTATTCTTGCCACTTTTATTCAATATACTATTAGAGGTTCTAGCTATAACAATCAGTAAGATAAAGAAATAAAAGGATTCCAAATTGGAAAGGAAGATGTAAAACTATTATTTTTTGCAGATGATATGATATTCTATATAGAAAATTCTAAATATGCCACCAAAACCTATATAGCACTCATCAATGAATTCAGAAAAGTAACAGAAGATAAAATTAATATATGAAAACCTGTTGCATTTCTATGTTCTAAATCACATATCAGTGAAATTAAGAAAACAATCCTATATATAATTGCATTCAGTTCAATTCAGTTCAGTTGCTCAGTCATGTCCAACTCTTTTTTTTTTTTTCTTTTTTTTTATTGAAGAAAGTAGGGAAAATCACTAGACCAGGTATGACCTAAATCAAATCCCTTATGATTATACAGTGGAAGTGAGAAATAGATTTAAGGGACTAGATCTTTTAGACAGAGTGCCTGGTGAACTATGGATGGAAGTTCGTGACAGTCTCATGTCCAACTCTTTGAAACCCCATGGACTGCAGCATGCCAGGCTTCCCTGTCAAGAATAAAATACCTAGGAACAAACCTAACCAAGTACTCAGAAACTATGAGACACTGATAAAAGAAACTGAGGAAGATACAGATGGAAAGATATACCATATTCATGGATTGGAGGACTGAATATTGTCAAAATGATCATATTATCCAAGGCAATTGGATAATACAGATCAACGCAATTCTTATCAAAACATCAATAGCATTTGTGGAAACACCAAAGGTTCTGAACAGCCAAAATTACTGTGTTGTGTGACAGGAATTTGCATACTGTTGAAGGTCAATTATAGTTAAAAAAAAAAAACAACACACACACACACACACCTCAGAAGATCACTTTTTGTGGTTACCGGTGGTAGGAATTGGAGTAGCGAGAACTGGATGAAGAGAACCAAAAAGTACAAACTTCTAGTTGTAAGACAACTAAGTACTAGAGGTGTAATGTACAGCATGATCAATATATGATCAATATAGTTACTATTGCTCTATGTTATAAAAGTTGTTAACAGACTAAATTCTAAGTGTTCCCTTCACAAGGATTTTTTCCTTTGTTTAAAAAATTTATATATATATATATATATGAGATGTTCACTAAACTTACATGTTCACGAAATCATTACAGCATAATGATTTGATTTATGCTGTATCCTTTAAACCTATCAGTGCTGTATATCAATTATATATAAATAAACTGGGAAAAAAGATTTCAAGCTTTTAAAAAGTTTTTGTTACTATAGTAAGGAGACTGAAGTGATTATTCACATTCTTAGGCAAGACTGAGGAAAACAAGTACTTCATCCTTATACCTGAATTGGTTAACATTTATTATAAAGTTTTATCATGAAATTCTCCTTTCATCCATAAAATCAGACTAATAAAACTTCCTTTTACTTAGTTTTATCTTATTCTGTTAGTCATAACAGTATATTTCTGACAAGAAACAATCAATTAATGTTTTAAGTTCAATTTCAAAAGCTCAGAATTCTTAGGAATAATGCTATCAATCCACATAATCTATGTAGCTTTTACAATTTCCTCTTGTTTCTCTGCGCACTCAGTGCAAGTGGCTGCGACGGCCGGCGCACTCAGCGCAAGTGGCTGAGAGGAGCTACCCCACGTCCAAGGTCAGGGGCGGCAGCTGGGAGGAGCTACCTCGCGTCTGAGGTCAGGGGCAATCGTCTGGAGGAGCCACCCCGCGCCGGAGGCCAGGGGTGGTGGCCAGGGAAGATCAACCCACGTCCAAGGAGCGATGGCTGCTCTGGCACAGAGGACCTAGAGGAGCTATCCCACGTTGAAGGTCAGGAAGGGCAGTGGTGAGGAGATACCCTCCGTCCAAGGTAAGGAGCAGCGGCTGCACTTTGCTGGAGCAGCCATGAAGACATACCCCACGCCCAAGGTACCAGAAACCCAAGTAAGATGGTAGGTGTTGCAAGAGGGCATCAGAGGGCAGACACACTGAAACCATACTCACAGAAAACTAGCCAATCTAATCACACTAGGACCACAGCCTTGTCTAACTCAATGAAACCATGCCATGCCCGCAGGGCAACCCAAGACAGGCAGGTCATGGTGGAGAGGTCTGACAGAATGTGGTCCACTGGAGAAGGGAATGGCAAACCACTTCAGTATTGCCTTGAGAACCCCATGAACAGTATGAAAAGGCAAAATAATAGGATCACATGCTAGTAAAGTAATGCTCAAAATTCTCCAAGGTAGGCTTCAGCAATACATGAACTGTGAACTTCCTGATGTTCAAGCTGGTTCAAGAAAAGGCAGAGGAACCAGAGATCAAATTGCCAACATCCACTGGGTCATGGTAAAGCAAGAGAGTTCCAGAAAAACATCTATTTCTGCTTTATTGACTATGCCAAAGCCTTTGACTGTGTGGATCACAATAAAGTGGAAAATTCTGAGAGATGGGAATACCAGTCCACCTGACCTGGCTCTTGAGAAATCTGTATGCGCGTCAGGAAGCAACAGTTAGAACTGGACATGGAACAACAGACTGGTTCCAAATAGGAAAAGAAGTGCGTGAAGGCTGTATATTGTTACCCTGCTTATTTAACTTCTATGCAGAGTACATCATGAGAAACGCTGGACTGGAAGAAACACAAGCTGGAATCAAGATTGCTGGGAGAAATATCAATAACCTCAGATATGCAGATGACACCACCCTTATGGCAGAAAGTGAAGAG